>JXCR01133943.1:0-13437 GCA_002079205.1 Phalaenopsis hybrid cultivar | reverse complement strand
CCATCTGTACTATCTTTTTAGTTGTGTATGGTAGTGTGACTTATACTTTTGATCTCAACCTTTCTGAACATTAACTGAAGCAAAACATAGTTTTAATTTCTTAATAGTCACCACTTTAGTTAATATATCTACAGGATTCTTAGCTGTGTCTATTTTCTCCAAGAATAACTGCTCTTTTTTTATGAGAGTACAAATATAATGATATCCCAGCTGAATATGCTTTGTTATGAAATAAAAAATGACATTCTTTGCAAGATGAATAACACTCATACTATTACTATAAAGCTTTTCAATCTCTTGCTTCTTGCTCAGTTTGGTCATAAAGTGCAGTCAAGCCATTCCTCGCTAGACTCAGTTATAGCAATGCATTCAACTTCTACAGTTGAAAGTGCAACAATCTTCCAGCCTAGAAAATCCAGCATACCCTTTTATTCAGTGAAGATATTACTTATTACACTTTTGTCAAAAAAATTTACAGTTGTGTTTCATTTGCTATTAAGCTCAGCACAACTCTGGCAGTTGTTATCTTCATTAAAGGAGAAAAGATCTTTGTAGTTCACTTCCTCTTTCTTCTAAAATCTCTTCACTCGTGCCTTGCAATGCAGTGTCTGCTACCATATGACTTCTTTTTCAGCATATAAACCCACTTATTGTGTAATGCTCTTTTTTCATCTGGTGATATCACCAAATCCCATGTTTGATTTGACCTTAATCACTGCATCTCATCATCTTTGAGAAACTCTCACCCTTTAGAATCTTCAATTTGAGTGATCTCCTTATAGCACTATAGTTCATCACTATCTGTTAGCAATAAATAATATAAATAAGGAGAATAATTATGTACCAGTCTTATCACTCTATTGTACCGCATAACTTTAGCAACACACGATCAAGAAACTTTTTGTACTTCATCTTCATGATCATTAATATCTTTTATCTCAATATAATTTGATACTTCAGAAGTAATTGACGGGCAATTTTGAGTTTTGCTTTTATTCTTGTACATCATGTTTCATCTAAAGTGGCATCCCTATTTATGATTAACTTCTAATATGATGGTTCCAAAGTTTGTGCTTAAATTTATTTGGTCATACACAATGAAAGTGCACTTGACAGATTTTAATTCAAGTTTATTATCGAACTCTGTATCAACGTGAACATAGGTAGAATAATCAAATACCTTCATATAAGATAAATTTAGGCTTGTTCAGGTAAGCCTTCATTCAAATGTGCTGACGGACCTCAATTGATTAGATAAACCACAATGTTCATTGCTTCTGCCTAGAATTATTTTGGCAAGCCTGCATGCAACACACTTAATGATGTTTTTATTCATGCGCTCAACTACACATTCTATTATGGTGCCTTTAGATCAATAAGCTCATGCCTGGTCCCCTCTGATGCATAATAACCTCTGAACCTTTGATAACGATATTTGTCTTCATTATTTAATCTCATCTAATTTTTTACCCCGGCCTTCCACTTCTTAAATGCCTCAACTACATCAAATTTTTGTTTTAAGAAGTGAACTTATATTATTATGGGTGTGATTGTCAACAAAAGTGACAAAATAATGAGATCGATTGAACTGAAGTAGGATTTTATACATCAAAATGCACTAACTCTAGCTTCTTTTGCTTTTGGAGAAAAAAGTTTTCTATGCTTGTCATATATGCAATTTTCATAGAAATCTAAATCTACAGAATTTAATCATTTAAGTTTGTTCTTAGAAAGTGGGGACTTTAAATTTTTCTCGCTTATATTCCAAGCTAGCGGTGCCGAAGTCCCGCATCAACTTTGATTTAAGTCATATCAGTAGATTTTGTCATCTCATTTATCTGGTAAAAAGTGCATTTAATCTTCCCTTGAGCCATCACCATTACCCTTGTTCACATTTCACGAATCACCTGTGAAAGCAGTCATGTACCTTAACTTTTGTCAGCTGGCTTACCGAGATAAGATTTTTCTTAATATTTGGCGCGTGTCTAACTTCACCGAGCTTCCAAACTATTTCATTGGCTAATTTGATCTCATCATTGTCTTTTCTTACGATACTACATGTCTTTTTATCTCCCAAATAAATCATTTCTAAATCATTTTGAGTGTAGTTTTTAAACTTATCTTTATTGGGGCATGCATGAAAAGAAGCATCTAAATTTGTTATCCAATATTTAGTACTGACTAAATAAAACCAGGGATTCACATTGAATTTCGTTTGTGGAGAGATTTGTAGAATGATTCGTATCTTGGCCTCTACCACTAACCTTCTTTGGAGCTTTGCAGCTCTTTTTGAGATGACATTTCTTGTTGCACTTTCAATATTCACTTCTGTCATTTCCTCTTCCTTGTATGGACTTTCCTCTTTTGAACTTGGACCTTCCTCTTTTAGACATGAATCCGTCTCTGCCTGTATTCATGTCCAGATTCCGTCCTCTATTTTCAACATTTAACAAGAAGCTTGAAAAATCACCACTCGTTGCCTTTTTCTGTGAACCTCTTCATTCAACACTTATGACACGATGTTATCAGAGTTTAACTTCATATTACCAGAAGGGTTTCTCAAAGTTCGACAATGAAAATATAATTAAAAGTGCATTGACATCATCATCAAACTTGATGCTCACAAACACAACTATCTTATCACAGTTTTGAAATTATTCAAATATTTAGCCACCGAACTCTCTTACACCATCTTCATGTTGAATAATTTCTTCATCAGAAAAATCTTATATGGCGTTGAAGGTTTCTCATACATTCTTGTTAGTTTCGTCATGAGATCTATTGTAGTTTTTTTCATTCACTATTTTGAAAACAGATGAGGAAAGTGAAAGATGGATTAAACTTAGGATTGTTCGATCAATCACTTCCTATTCTTTTGGAGTCAATCACTTCAGGCCTTTTGATGTATCCTTCTAGTGGCACATTTAGCTTCTTCTGTACAACAAAACTTCCACATGCATTTTCTAGAAGCAAAATTTGATCCATTAAACTTCTCCACCTCGTATCTTTCTTTGTCGACCATTGCTCTTACTCGAATCAAAGATCTTTGGAAAAGAAAGCCCGCTCAACTAGGGATTTGATCAATTAACAATCGATACCACACCGCAAAAAAATATACTGATTCTAGAGATCCAGAATAAAATTTAAACAGAAGGCACAACAAAGTACAAAAACAAGACATCTAAGATTTAACGTTCAAAAATACAAGAACCGGAAAAGAACCATGGTACCAGACTACACCAAAATTTCACTATGAAAATTAAAGGAAATGCACAAATTTTACACCGCTTGGATCAACTCTACTTTTGGAACTTACAATAACATCAGGATGCTCCTCTCTTAATCGCACGATAGAAATCGCCGCTCTGCACAGAAGCACTGCCGAGGAATTCCCTTGCAAGAGTCCCTCACGTACAAGGGTTCTTCACACACTAAGCGAGTGAGCCCAACCCTTCGTGAGAATGAAGGATTTAAAAATCCTTCAACTTGAGAAACCGCCCCAGGCATGGGGATGCCACGCTCTCTGGATCCCGGTGCGGGGGCTCTGTGAAGTAGATGCAGGGGTCCGCACTCTCTGGATCCAGGCACGAGGACGTCGTGTTAAGCACTATGCGCCTCCATGAGGTGCTGGAATGCGCTGCTGCAGGCGCTGGACTTGTAGGATTTCTGCTCTTGAAGCCCATCAAACTCACCAAATCTCAACTAGAATTGTGTCATTAGATTCCAATATTTGCCTCTCTGGACCTCTACCAACATGTCAACTTCCTTACAATTCTTCTAGCTTTCAATTAGTGTTCGGAGTTAGAAAAATTGGTTTGAAAAAGGACTTATATATTGAATTTCTCATTTCGTTGAATGTAGTTAGGAATGAATGTTAGTTTTGAAGACGAAAAACTCCTACAATTTTCATAAAAAATGATCATTTTATTTTACACCTGTGAGTGAAAACATAGTCATCATTTTCATTTTCTAAAACGTACTCTTTTTGATCTGCTGGCTACCAATGAGCCTGTAGTTGTGTGGTATTCTGACTAGAACTTGTACAACACGTCTGCAATTCTGATCAAACACCACATACTTTGAACAAACAAATATTAGCTTTGTCATGTTAAATCCTTCAAATATTCCCTGGTATTTGCAATTTCTTCTGTGCGTAAAATTTGATCCGTGTTTGATTTTTTTTATAAAATATGAACGCAATATAACTCCCATAATGACTTGATAGTGTGTTGCTTCTCCAAATCTGAGAAAATCCTACTTTACATCAGCTTCTTTGTCAGCAGAAACCCTTAGAAGTGTCGAGACTGGAATGTCTGACAGGGTAGCGCAGCCTGCTCCAACAGAAAAAACAACCAACGCAAGCACAGGAAAGATAACAGATGTCTCCAGCTCCAATCATCTGGTAAAAACATGCAGCAGATGGGTTAAGCGTCTCCAGCACAAGGATTCTGAAACTCTTTCTCCCTGCACTAAAAGGTACAAAAAGTGTGATTTTTCTTCCAGCGAAATGCAGAATATGCACAGAAGTAGAATGCAGAACTATTATTCAATGAGCCATGATGTCAATAGATGCATGGATGAACACAAAATTGAGAAAACTGTGACTTTCTCAGAAATTGGCAGCTCTTCTTTAGGCGAAATAGAAGAGGTTTTACAATCATGGATTAGGAGATGGCGCTGTAATGGTCATCAAATATGCCCAGCTGCATCAAGGCCAATCGCACCAGTGGCATTCAAACCATCTGAGAAGTTAGAAGGTAAAAAATTTGCAAGCATTGAAGCAATGGCATTAATGGGAAAGGCAATAAATAAGTGTAGGCCGTGTAGGATTCGGAGAAGGGAGGCATCTTTAGAATGGACTTGTTAAGAATGGCAATATAGTTGTCAAAGAAAAGTTGGTATTTTGCTTTCTGAGTGGTTAATGGCTAGGGCAAGTATCAAACAATGGCAGCTGGGCTAGAAAGGTTGCTGTTTTGAGATCTGGCAGGCAATTAAAGTTGGTAGTTGTGTGATCTAACTTCTTTTGTTTTGAATTTTAAACCTAAAACTTTAAGTTTGTCTTTTTTTTTTTTTTTCTCTTTTTTTTTTTTGTAAAAAGTGAGGGAGTGCAANTTTTTTTTTTTTTTTTGTTCTTTTTTTTTTTGTAAAAAGTGAGGGAGTAGAACTATTCATGGTTATTTTGGACTTTTTAAAATTAATTGCACTATTTATTAACATCTCAAACTAATAAGGTTGTTCTTACAATTTGTAAAATGTTCTCATGATAAGTTTTATATTCAATTTTCACTCTAAGGAAATGTTAAAGTTCATGATATAATCAAGTTAAATTTGGAGGTTTGAGAGATTAAATTGAATAATTGAAGAAATCTGATGCTAATACTGTTGCATCTAAAAATTTGATTTATAGTATTGATATTTAACTCCATATTATTCCATACCAACATTTATATTTAGATGCTTGAAGAGAAAAATGGAAAAAAATGGGCATTTACATACATAACACACAATTCTTATGTATTGAAATATTTAACACCTAAACTCACATATTTACATGAATAGGACTAATCTTTAAAATCACATTAAAAATATCACTACTATCAACTTTTAAAATGGGAAGTGCCCTTTTTCATAGAGGGGTTTATGACACCAAAATGTTTTGATACATAGTATATATGTAAATTTTCTAAAATAAAAAAAAGTGATAACAAAAAGGCCTTTTGTTGCATTAGATATCTCCTTCATAGGCTCCAACCTATTTCAGTCATGTGGGAAACATGGAAGAGAGAGATGAGGATAAACTTGGAGGATCATTTCGCGCACATCTAATAATTATTTCTCTAATCGATTGGAAGATGTTTTGGGTAAGGTGGATAACTCTGCTTGAAGACCTAGTTGTTGTTTTAATATTTAGGTATAGTTAATATATGCAATCCACCATAATGTTTTCAAGCCGAAAGGTTTGCAATTACGTTCAACAAATGGAACACAATGTTTAGAAATTATAGTGTACTGATAAGATGAGCTATACACTTTGAAGTTGAGTACACATTTTTTAGAAAAAAACATGTTGGATATATGTCCTAGTCTTATTATAAATTAAGCCTAGTAGAAGCAAAGAAAAGGAGTTTAATTAGAATAAAATTTAGCCCTATTTGGGGTTTTGGACTACAGAAAGATATATGATCAATGAGCTTTGAAACCTACGTGTGATATGAGCTAAGATATATAAGAAAATCTTGAAGATTATAATGTTGTTTAATTATGAAGTAAGCCCAATCAGTAAGGACACACCTTATTAGAATGTAAGCCTAATAAGATGAAAAAATCTAGGTCTAATTGGGATATAAACCAAAAGAACTAGAAGGCATGGGTACAACTATGATATATCCTTGCCACATAAATGGAAAATTGAATAGTTTCTACTAAGATATAAACTTAGGGGGCAAAGGATTTTGAATCAAATTATAATGGCAATAATCACTATGGTTAAATATGAAATCTTTAGTATGATATAAGCTTTGTGATAACCAGAGATGTAAATCTAACTTTGCTAAAAGTCCAATAAAGTTAGAATATAATAAATTATGAGTATTCAAAAGAACAAGGATATTTGGATTGAATTTTTATTTTCAATTAACTCTAGCAAAATATTTTAAAATTTGGACTTCTCTAAGAAAATAATGTGATGCTGCAAATCATGGTGCACCTAAGGTGAGACCCATTAACACAAGAGATTGACCAAGCTAGAGCCTACAAGCACTAGAGTGGGACATACTATAAGAACCCAATATAAGAGTTGTTTGACATTCAAATGGTCTATTTATCAGGTGCCAAGTCAAATGATTATTAGAATGAAGGTCGATCAAATTGAAATATTTTTATTGTCATTAATATTTGCATTTATTGTATATTTAATGAAAACACTTAATTGTTTGTTTATGACTTTATTTCATACAAGTCCAAATTCTTATTTATCATTTCTTATGCTTGCATATAAGTTAAAGGGAGGGGGAGTGGGGTGGTGAAAGCAAGGGAGTGAGAGTAATATTATATTGACCAAACTTTTCTTTTTTATATTTGGAGTGAAGAGAGGTGCCTTTTGGAAAATAAATATTTTGTATGAGATTCTTAATTTTAGAAGTAAAAGAGAGATGATATTTTATGCAAAATTAAAGTTATTCCAAGGTCATTAAAGGTTGCTCACTAGTTTGCCTTAACAAGGGTTAGAGTGAACTTTTGTTATCCTTATTTCTTTTACAAAATATCATTCATTATTGCAAATTTTATTCTAAAGTTAGCATTATTTTTATGAATGTATTTTTCTATTGTATTTCAAAAAGAAAATCAAAAGTTTTCCATCCAATTCCTCTTCTAAAGTCTAATTGAAGAGTTAATCAAGTAGTTGAATTTTGGACTAAGTTCATAGTCTCTTTCAATTGAATGAGCAATTACATCCAAAATTATTCATATAATTTAATCTCATATTCTTCTACAATATCCCTATTTTATTTGGGGAAATTGTAATCAAAATTCTTGAGAATTAAAGCTCTAAAGTGTAAAAACAAGTAGTTTGTAATTTTTACTTTTCTTATTTTTAGTTTTTTATTTTTTATAAAAAAATATTAAAATTCAAGGAAAAACTTTAAAAATTTTCATAGCTTAAAATTAAAGTCTTATTAATATTCTTTGAGAGAAATATTTGAATGTTTGTGTGCTAGGGAACCACGCACAGGAGTTTTGAAGGTTACCCTAATCACTTGTGATTGAGTATGACATCAAGCAATAGTATATCACCATGACGTATGAAATATTATCCTATTATGGATCCAATCCTGAAGTGAGTGTTTCAATACTCAGTGGGTATAGGAACCAATTTTTATCCTATCCTAAAATAATAGAGTTTATTTTAATTTTTTGGTCTCGTATATTTAAAGAGGCAAACCCCTTTAGTTAATTACATCTTAAGAAATAATACTTTTTAAGAAAACTTTAGATTAAAATAGTGACTAATCATATGTGTAGACTACAAAAGCAGATATTCAAGACTGTTATTCAGAATTTTAAAGGGGAATGACTCGAGTTTGGAGTAGTTCTTATCGGAGGTTAACAAAAGAAAAGTAGGGAGTACCAGATACTTGGAGGCCTAGTGGTAACTTAAGTCAATCCTAAAGTTAGGATTTATAATTTTGAAAGTTAGGAGATTTTTATTTAAGTTGAATAAACTTTAAAAGTTGGACTTATATTCGATAGAAAGAGTCGTTTAAAAGCCTATGAGAAGTTAATTCTACAATGGAACCGACAGGATAACCTCAGAACCTATACAAAGGTGAGCCCTACCGTTAAGGTAGAGGCATGAACACAGTATGACTCTCGATGACTTATAACTCTCCTGGTATAAGTTTGCTAGCTAACACCTCCTATGCTTTAAAATCATGAGGCTAGTCAATGTGTTTAAGAGTGATGGGTTGTTATTGTTATGATAGATGTATGGAGACTTGTAACTTAATCGTATGATTGAGTTATAAGTATATGTATACATATTTTATCATTTAAAACATTAAATTTTATTATTAAATGTAAAATGATGCTAGTTTTGTTGGAGCAAACTAAAAAATGCTAAATTTGATCAATCATGCACGATCGATCAAAAATGCTCATTTGTTATATTTTTTAGTGAGATTTACTATGTACTGTAGGTAAAATAAATGTAATGCAAGTTCTTATATGGTGCATGTTAGAAGAGTCGTTAAGGCTAATCAAAATGAAAGACAGATTCACTTCTTAAAGGTGGTGATCTTCATAGGCCTAATCCCCCTTCTGTGAAATGACTTAAGGCCTAAAGAGATGAAGAGAAAGTACAAAATGATGCTTTTCATATGTTAATGGTTCACCTTAACTATTAATTTTTTTAATTAATTTTAGTTAAGCTTATTAGTATTAAATGCTTAGCAATGCAATGACTACTGGTGTCAAATGTAAATATTTAATTAAGTTATGAGTTTTATTATTTTAATTTTAGTTTTGAGTTTTATTTTTTTAAGAAAATTAAGTTAAAGTTGATGTTAAGTAAAAATTCTCTCATTCAAAGAGCCTAATGTGATACGAGCCTATTTATACACACAAACATAGAAAGAAACTTAGGAAAAGTTAGATATTTCTAACATTAAGCAAGCATACAAGAAAAGAAGTTAATCAAGCAAAAATCAATAAAGAAAGTGGGGCAGCTAAACACTGTTAAGCCTAAAAAGAGAAAAAAATGAGATCGTAAAGCATCTGCCCTTCATATAGCCAAGCCTAGACCTATAACCATCTCATTGGTGGCCGATACACCAAAAATATATGCATATTTAGACCTATATTTTATACTCATTTTTTGTGATATTGCGCTTTAAAGGAAGATATTTTTCATGTTTTATTGCAGGTTGTTGATTTTTAGGACTTGAAGCAAAAATGAAACAAAAATGATGGAATTTGGAGTCAAAATGACATTTTTGAGGAAATACTCAGAGCCAACGGCGCAAACCTACAGAACTGAGACCAGAATATACTCAGCGCCGATGGTGCCAGAAGCAGCGCCAACAGCGTCAGGAGCAGCACTGACGACGCCATTTGACAGAGAGCACGAAATTAATTCATGGGCCACTGGCGCCGAAGGCGCCAATGTCGATGCAAGACCTATTTCTAGAAGATTCGATATTTGGACACTTTTTGAAGAGTTTTTGGATGCAACTATTGGAAAACCAATATTAGGCTCTATTTAGGGCAAAAATTGATCAGAAAACTCCCTCTTCCACTCCCCCCAACCTCATAGAGTCCATTAGTCATTTATTTCTTTAGAGATTTGAGTTTTTGTGAGTTTAAGTGTGAATTATTTTCTAAGAGTTGTTAGAGAGGGAGATAAGTGAGAGATTCCTTCTTCCTACATCTTCTAACAGAGAATTAAGAGTATTGTAAAGAGAGAAAGAGTCTAGAAGAGGCTACAAGGGATTTGCTTTGAGAAAGAGTTTCAGATAAGTGTTGTTTGTTTATTATTACTATATGAACTTTTTTTTATATATAAAATTTGTGTTTTGTTGTATCTTTCTCATGAAATCTGAGTAGTTTCCTTTATCTTTCTTTCTACTCTAAGCTAAGGTGAAATGAAGAGATAATTTGGATGTGCCAATTTTATAAAATAAATTGTGATGGTCTTTCAACTCTATTCTTAATTTACTTTTCGATCTGGCCAATTGAAATGATAAAATATGTTGTAAAACATATGACCCGAGAAATGGAGTACGAGTTCTACAACAGAGTGAGAATCACATTTAATTCCACGGAGGAGTATTTCGTTCATGGAATTAAGTGCAAATAAATAAAGAAATATATATTGTAGGGCATAGAATTTGAGATTTTAGGGTGACAGACTAAAATCCCCAATTTGGTCTTAGTGTTTAAGAACTAAAGCAAGTGTTAGCCTTCAGGGAAGGGAAGTGGGAGCTCTGGAGTGAGAGCCAGTATCCTCCTAGCCTAACCATGGATTTAGGGACTAAACCTGAGATTAGTCAATGATTCTCTATAACACTGAATCAAGACAAAGAATTAAAATTTCTTCTATTTGACACAATACATATTTAAATCATTTATCTAATCTCATTTTACCAAAAACTCATTATAATGGGAAAGATGTTTTTTCATTAGATAACTTCATCACATAAACATAGTTTGGTAGTTACTGTTTAAACTTTGTATTTTGACTTTGCTAGTAGTTCATAATTTAGTTTTGATAGTACATCAAATATTCCAAATTAGTGACACTAATTTTATTTTATTGCTTTGAATTTCCTAGTTAATTTATCACTTCAAATTTAAATCTTCCTTGTGGGATCGATATTTGGGGCTTAATCAGAAAGTCTTGTATTACTTGATAACGATACGTACACTTGTGTAGAATCCCTACATAAATTGCTTAAATTTCTTATTTATAAAATAACGCATCAAGTTTTTGGCACCGTTGAAAACCGGAGTCAACTTTATATATTTTGCACAACTATATCATCGGGATCAAGTTTTTGTCGTCGTTACCGGGGAAGGTAACGGTAAATTAAATAGATTTGGTAAATTAAGAAATTTAGCAATAAATATAAAATATAACAATAAAAAAAATATTAAAACCAAAAATCCAAATATATATATATATAGAGAGAGAGAGACACACACACACACACACACACACTTAAGAGTATTTTTAAGAAATTTTTCTTCGCTTATTATATTTGTTTATGCGAAATATTGGATATGAATGTTTAGTACCTTACAATTTAGAATTAGAACGTACTTTTAGAAAAATTTGAAAACAAAAAAAAGAGATTAAAAATTTGAACGAAATGACGAATACTTAGATAATCAAATAAATGAAAATTCACAAAGACCTTTAAAAGATTATGTGAATCCGACAGCAGATGAACTTCATTTAACTATTCAAAATCCTGATGTTGCTGCTAATTCATTTGAGCTTAAACCTGCTATTATCCAAATGGTATAAAATAATCAATTTGGAGGAACACCTACTGAAGATCCTAACTTACATCTTGCTAGTTTTCTTGAAATATTGCTACTTTTAAATATGATGGATAGTCTAATGATGTTGTTAGGCTTAGACTATTTCCTTTTTCATTAAGGGACAAAGTTAAAGCTTGGTTAAATTCATGAGCACCTGAATCTATCAGAACTTGGGGAGAACAATCACAAAAATTTTTGGCTAAATATTTTCCACCCTCGAAAACTGTTAAGCTTAAAAATGATATTACATTTTTTTGTCAGTTTGAAGGGAAATCAATATATGAAGCCTCGGAAAGATTTAAAGATCTCCTTAGGAAATGTCCACACCATGCTTTACCCGATTGGTTAATAATTCAAATTTTTTACAATGAATTAATAGGATCACTTAGAACTATTATAGATGTTGCTGCAAGGTGGATCATTAATGTCAAAACCTTTTAATGAAGCATACTCTTTAATAGAAGAAATGACTATTGACAATTTTTAATGGCCCTCGAAACGGGTAAATCCTAAGAGAGTAGCTAGCATTCATGATTCTGATGCAAGGTCTATTTTAGCATCTCAAATTATCGCTATATCAGAAAGATTGATCAAACTGGAATGAACTATTCTCAAATAGCACCAGTATTAGAGGAAAATTCACTAGAACAGATAATTGATACTCAATCATCTCATGAAACTTTGAATGCTATAAATAATCGAAATAATAGTCCCTATCCTAATTATTATAACCTTAGATGGAAAAATCACCCTAATTTTAGTTGGAATAATTATAACAATTCGGTGAATCCCTTAGGAAATTCAAACAACTAAGGAAATCCTAACTATCGACCTTATTATCCTCCTTGATTTAACTTTAACCCTAACCCATAAGTTAAGGAAAAGAAGTTTATGATAGAAGAAGTAATGTTGAACATGGAAAATCAAATACAAAATCAAGGGGCTGCTATTAGAAATATTGAAAATCAATTACAACATATTCCTACTTCACTTAGTAACAGACTTTCAGGAATTCTTTCAAGTACTGTGGAAGTTAATCCAAAAGATCAAAATAAGTAACAAATTAAAGCTATTCAATTATAAAGTGGAAAAGAAGTAGAAACAAGAATCCAAAAAGAAACTGAAGTTGAGGAGGAGAAGTAAGAGATTGAAAGCGATTACAATGAAAATGAACCAATACAAGTTCCTTTAGAAAAACTACTAGCTTCGTTTCCTCAACGATTGAAGTTGAAAAATAAAGATAAATAATTTACAAAATTTTTGGAAATCCTTACAAAGTTAATAATAAATATTCCTTTCATTGAGGCTTTGGAACAAATGTCATGTTATGTGAAATTTATGAAGGATATACTAAACAAGAAAAGGAAATTTTCTAATCATGAAACCGTTGCACTCAGTGAAGAGTATAGCGCTATTATTCAGCAAAAGCTTCCTGAAAAGTTAAAAGATCCTGGTATTTTTACTATACGTTGTGCTATTGGTGAAAAGTTTTTTGGAAAAGTCTTATGTGATTTAGAAGCGAGTATCAATCTTATGCCACTATCGATTTTTAAAAATTTATATTTTGGAGAGATTTCCCCTACTACTATAACTCTTCAGTTAGCTGATCAATTAATAACTTATCCTAAAGGAGTTATAGAAGATGTATTAGTGAAAGTGGATAAATTTTATTTTCCTGTAGATTTTATCGTATCAGATATGGAGAAAGATAAAGAGATTCCGATTATTTTGAGGAGACCATTTCTTGCAACAGGGAGAGCTGTGATAGATATGTGTCGACACTATTTTTGGTTGGGGAGTTATCCGTTGGAAGCTGTCGGCTGCCGGAATGAAAATCATGTCACCCGCTTCGGAAGGACGTTTAATTTACACACACACAGATATATATATATATAT
>JXCR01133936.1:0-11925 GCA_002079205.1 Phalaenopsis hybrid cultivar | reverse complement strand
CCCTTTGAAATTCCTTGAAGATAATATTTCTTGATTTTTATCTAGAGTCTTCTTAAATGACTTTGGTCATTTAAGATGTGATTAACTATAGAGGCTTGCCCTTATAGGAAGCTTATCCGAACCCAGCTNGGTCATTTAAGATGTAATTAACTATAGGGGCTTGCCCTTATAGGAAGCTTATCCGAACCCAGCTTAATATAAACCCTATTTAATCCTATATATTAAATAGGGGAACTTGTCGGCAAATACAAAGGTTTCGCAGACCAAACGGACATCATACTTTCCTTAGTTTATTTTTATCGGGCCTCATCCTCAAGTCTTGTGTTTATCCTTTGGGATAAATACAGGATTTGAGGTACAGTGGCTTGTGTTTATCCTTCGGGATAGATATAGGATTTGAGGTATAGTGCTCTTTCATTTTAAATTATAAAAACTATGGGGTCAGTTTGATTTCATACTTCAACGTCCTTCCGAAGCGGGCAAAGGGATTTCGATTCCAGCGACCAACAGCTTCTTACGGGCAACCCCACAAATCAACCCGAAATAACGCCGACAGTCCTATGTTTCTGATTCACCATATTCAAGGTCAGTACCTAAATTCTGACACTCTCTCTAGAGAATTGTCCCTATATTTCAATTCTCTCATATTCGAATCAATCCTATCTTTCTGATTCGCTATATTTGAGGTCGGACTCTAACTTCCGACTCTCTTTTCAAGATTGATACCTAAATTTCAATTCTCATTTTTGAGTCAGAACCTAAATTCTAAGTTCTTCAAGTATTTTCATATTCTATTCACATATTCACCACAAATTTACACGTTTGAATCTGCATATTTTCTACATAGGGAGATATTTTCCTCGTCACCTCTTAGGCTGGATGTGAGTCCCAGTGCTTTCCTTCCTAATGTGATCGATATATTTTCTCGCTACCACTTGGGTTGGATGTGAGTCTCAGAGCTTTCCTCCTCAATGTAGCAGATATTTTCCTCGTCACTTATGAGGTTGGATGTGAGTCCTAGTGCTTTCCTTCTAACGTGATCAATATATTTTCCCGCTACCACTTGGGTTGGATGAGAGTCCCAGAGTTTTCCTCCTTAATGTAGCAGATCTTTTCCTCGTTGCCTCTTAGGTTGGAGGTGAGTCGCATTACTTTCCTTCTTAACACGATCAATATATTTTCCCACTACCACTTGGGTTGGATGTGAGTTCCAGAGCTTTCCTCTTAAATGTAGTAGATATTTTCCTTGTCATCTCTTAGGTTGGATATGAGTCCCACTGCTTTCCTTCCTAACATGATCGATATATTTTCCCGCTACCACTTGGGTTAGATGTGAGTCCCAGAGCTTTCCTCGTCAATGTAGCAGATATTTTCTTCGTCACCTCTTAGGTTGGATGTGAGTCCCAGTGCTTTCCTTCTTAATGTGATCAATATATTTTTCGGCTACCACTTTTGTTGGATGTGAGTCCCAGAGCTTTCCTCCATAATGTAGCAGATATTTTCCTCGTCACCTATTAGGTTGGATGTGAGTCCCAGTGCTTTCCTTCCTAACACGACGATATATTTTCCCACTTCTACTTGGGTTGGATGTGAGTCCCATAGCTTTCCTCTTAAATGTAGTAGATATTTTCCTTGTCATCTCTTAGGTTGAAGGTGAGGCCCGGTGCTTTCCTTCCTAACGTGATCGATATATTTTCCTGCTACCACTTGGGTTGGATGTGAGTCCTAGAGCTTTTGTCCTCAATGTAGTAGATATTTTCCTCGTCACCTCTTAGGTTGGATGTGAGTCTCAGTGCTTTCCTTCCTAACGTGACCGATATATTTTCCCTCTACCACTTGGGTTGGATGTGAGTCTCAGAGCTTTCCTCCTCAATGTAGCAGACATTTTCCTTCTCAATGTAGCAGACATTTTCCTCCTCACCTCTTGGGTTGGATTTGAGTCTCTGTGCTTTCCTTCCTAACGTGATCTAATATTTCCCACTACCTCTTGAGTTCAATGTGAGTCCCGGAGCTTTCCTCCATAATGTAGCAGATATTTTCTTCATCATATTTTGAGTTGGATGAGAGTCCAGGAGCTTTCCTCCTCAATGTAGTAGATATTTTCTTCATCACCTCTTGAGTTGGATGTGAGTCCCAGTGCTTTCCTTCCTAACGTGACATATATATTCTCCCTTCCACATGTCAGTTCGAATATAACTCCCTAGTGGTAACTCTAATTGGTATAGTGGTTTTTTTTCTGGCGAAATATCTTTAATGGTTGCCATCTTCTACGTTGTTGTGACCCTTTGAGTAGTATGTGAGCCTCTGTGCTTTTCATCTTGATTCAGTTCTTCCACACAATCCTATTCTCATCTTTTAAAATCAGTTTTAAGACCACCTTAAATGGTTTGTGGCATCTGATTCTTATTCCGGGATTGATACCCAAATTTCAATTCCCACCTCAGAGTCAACACTTACATACTAATTCACATCCTTTATAAATACTTGAAATTTCATAACTCAAAATTCACTTTCTCATCCCCAGCGAGAGTCCCTATTCCTTGATTTCAATCAGATGATCACCTTCTAATTCCCCGGTAGGAACAAATCACACACACGACTCTACACATACTTTTGTGTCTGTTGACTTAGGAGTTTATATTGGTTTTTGCTGATCTCATCGGTTAACGCCAAAATGAGCGGTGTGCATGCTCAGCACACCACACCTATTGGGGGTCCATTTGTTGACCTCACTTTTGGTTGAGGTTTAGTTTTCCTCTTTAGCCATTTGTTGACCTCACTTTTGGTTGAGGTTTAGTTTTTCCCTTTTAGTAGCCTAAGGTCTAAATAGTTGACCTCACTTTTGGTTGAGGTTCAGTTTTTCCTCTTTAGTAGCCTAAGGTCTAGCCATATGACTTGACCTCACTTTTGGTTGAGGTTCAGTTTTTCCTCTTTAGTAGCCTAAGGTCTAGCCATAGTGACCTCATTTTTGGTTGAGGTTTAGTTTTTCCTCTTTAGTAGCCTAAGGTCTAGCCATAGGACCTCACTTTTGGTTGAGGTTTAGTTTTTCCCTTTTAGTAGCCTAAGGTCTAGCCATAAGATTTTCTTATTGCCTATTCTTAGAAAACTAGATCTGGGGTTGAGGTTTAGTTTTTCCTCTTTAGTAGCCTAAGGTCTAGCCATAGGACTTTCCTATTGAGTATTCTTAGAAAAATAGAAAAGGAACCCTCACCATTAGAAATTCCAAACTCTTCTCTACTCAACTTGAAATTCCCCATATTGGTCCTAACCTCCAGCACTTAGTAGGTGGGCTCATTATGGGGGAACTCAAGATGAGTCACCCTTAGGACTGCTGGACCTTAGGGTTGACCCTGGGTGTTAGTCTAGGGCTTAAGGTATATACTTGCACTCACAATCACTCATAATCCTAAACTTAAACTTCTAGGCTTTGGTCTCTTGATACTTTTGGGAGGCTCATGTAGGTGATCCCCTAAACCCACTAGTCCTAGGCTAGAAATTAGATAAGACCACTACATAGAGGACCCAAAATGGGTTTTCATTGGTTCATGGCTTATTGATGGTGGTTGACACTCCAACTCTACCAAGATACCCAACCTAGCCTTTTGCCCACAAACTCCCCCAAATTACCTAGATTCCCTTGGGACCCCAAATTTGGCCAAAATACCCAAATTTATCCAAAATACCCAAATTGGCTCAAAAATCATTTCAAACACCTTGAAAACACCCAAACTACCCAAAATCACCAAGATTTACCAAATTACCAAAATTCCCCCCTCCTTACCCCAAAATTCCAAAATTCTAAAAAAATCTCAAAAATTCCCAAAACCTTCTAAATATTCCCAATTTCATTTTCTTAACTACCACATGACCCAATTTGGCCAATTTGACCATCTTTGATCAAAACCACCAAATTCCCCTTTAAAGGCCCATATTTTCCACAAATCACTTCAAATGTTTATCAAATTGGTCTCCAATTTCAATTATAAACTAAAATTAACTCTTTATATGACCAATATAAACCAAATCCAAGCCCAATTGTTCCATAATTTGAACCTAATTTTAGATTTGATCAAAACCCCAATTTTGGCCCCATGACTTGGTTCCACCAAATTGAACCCATGACCTACTCAACTTGCCACAATTTGTGTTACAAAACCTTCATAATATTACCATACATCAAACTTGACCCTCAATTATCCTTGATGAGGCCTCAATTTCATTTGATTTCAACCTAAGTCCAAAAAGGCCCAATTTTGCCCCAAAATTGGCCATGTCTCAAAATCTCACCAAATTGATGGTCTTAGCCCCAAAATTTCCACTCCATTCCTTCATAAAAAATCTTCACAACATCTCCCTTGATCATTTGTACTATTCAATTTGGACTTAGCCCAAGACTAGCCCAACCTAGACCCATGTCTAGCCCGACATGCCCAAATTGACCAAATTTCCAAAATCCTTCAAATTGACCCTCCAACCGAACTCAAAACCATTTCAATTCTTCACCAAAAATCTTCATAACAATCATCTACCCAATTTTGATCAATTAATTGGGCCAATTGGCATGGCTAGCCTATCCAAAACGCAAGCTTTGATCACTTGAACCCACATTGAACCCATGAACTAAAGATGACCTAACTACCCCAAAGCATCAAATTAATGACTCCACAGCCATTAGTTGGACCCTAGTGACCAGCCTAAACCTCTTAAAACCATCTAAAATAAGCCATGGACCAAAGGTCCCCTAAATTAAAGGATTCCATTCCATATTTACTTAAGATTAGGATATTTTTGTCAAAATAAAGCCTAAACACATTAAATTGCTTTGACATATTTCCCTAGGTTCCCTGAGCTCCTAGCCACCTCCCACTATCATGGCCGGTCGGCCTAGTCGCCAGAGAATTCAAAACTGAGAGCCACTCCCATGAGATTAAACCCAATTCAAGCCTAGAGGACACCTCATCCAAATTAGATTTTGGAGCCTCTCTACCCTCCACTTAGGCAGCACATTTCACCCCCTATTAGTCATGGCAGCAAGTTTTAAGGCATTCTTATAAAAAGCATCCCTCCACGGCCATGGAGGTAGGGACTGAAATTTCCTCTGAGAGACTTCCTTAAATTGATCCCAAAGCCTCTTTAAGACCTCCTCAATGCATTAAAACCACCACATTGCCCTGAATCCCCTTGCCGGAGCCCAATTTTGAGCTTGAATCTCTACCTAAAACCTGGACAGAGCTCATTACACTCCTACACTCCATAAAAATCAAATTAAACTCACCCACACTTTCACCACAGTGAGAGAAGGAAAATCCCCATCAAATTCTCCTCCCACAGAGCCCCTAGCATAGTTCTAGACTAACACCTAAAATTGGGCTTGGTCGAACTCCTACCTAGGCTTTACACCAAGGCCAGAGGCTTAATCCCTAGCCTCCTTGGACCCCAATGAATGTGCTGAGCACCTCTGATCGATGCTTGGCTTCTCATAGCCAAGGTATTGATCTCCTCTTTCGCCCGATCCTATTTTGATTCTCCATTTGATTTGGCTTAATTTAATTGTATGATTACTGTATGGATATGTTCGTATCACTTAGACGAGTCCATAGGATCAAAATCAAAGTGATTTGGTTGAGTCTAGGCTGAGATCTTAGGGTTTTAGTATGGACGGTCATGGGATCACTCTATCGGGGACGATGACGGGGAGTCGTCCGATTGCACGTATATCAAATGGACAAAGGAGATTGAGCCAGACAGCGCTTCTTTACATGTATCGCGGACCGAGTTAGCGGCTACGTGGATGGCAGTGTCTAACTAGAGCGTGCCACGCCTGCCTTCGAAGCTGCCTAGGATCCAGTCAGCGCCACGCATTTAATAGATAAATAGGGAATTCAAAAAATTAGAAATTGATCCCTAAATTAAAAATTCATATCTTGGTGTAGAAAATCATAAAAATAAAATAAAAATACCATCTTGCTCAGTAAATAGAGGAAAATAATGTGGAAATAATTTTAAGTTCAAGTGATGCATATTTTATTGTTAATTAATTAAACATTGATTTGAATATTTTGATTCTCCATGCATGTAGTAATATCACCATGGCTTGAAATTTTTGCATGTTGTTGCCTCTATCTAAGGAAACTTTCTCTGATTTTTCCAAAGTCAGAGCAGGTCCCTAGAGAGAGATCCATATTTTTCAAGTTTATACTCATTATTTGCTTAAATTAATCAGGATAATTAGCATTTTGCTTAGAAAAATCCAAGAAAATTTTGGAAGGCTTACTATGACTAGAGAACATTTAGCAAAATTTTTCATGAGTCAAGTCATTTAAAATGCATCTAATCTTCACAAACCCTAAATCAATAAGATAATTAATTTTGAAAAAATAAACATCAAAATGACTTAATTTTCATTCTCCACTAATTTTTAGGATCCAGAGAACTCCCCACAAAAATTTCAAAACATTTGGAGTTCATTTAATTTCTCAAATTGATTTTTCAAGTTAATTAATATTTTTGGCACTAAAATGATTTTTAATAATTAAAATATAACTTAAAAAATAATAAAACTTGGTTTTTGGAGTTCTCTGTGATCAGAAGAATTTTATAAAAATAAATTTAAAGTAAAAATTAAAACTTTATTTTTAGCCTATTTTAAATATTTAAAATAATTAAAAAATGATAAAAATCACAAAAATAATAAAATTCATGAAAATATTATAAATTGCTTCCTGATCACTTAGGAACAATTGGGATATTTTTTCTAATTTTCTAAATAAAATATTGAATTTTCAAGCTTAAAATAATTATTAAAGGATAAAAATGGATTTTCAGTAAAATAATTCCAATAATTTAAATAAAAACCAGAAAAATATGAAATTTAATTTTCTCCATCCCTTGACATCCTAGAAATTTAATAAAAATATAAAACTTAATTTTCCGCATTTGAAATATTTATAATTGATAAACACCCTAGAACTTAAAGTAATTATTAAAATTCAAATAAAATTCAAAAAATCATGAACATTTGTCTAAAGGCTTCTCTAGTCTAAGCCTACCTCCAGTAAAATTTAAAGGCATTAGGATTTACCTTTGGTCAAGTTAGGAATTTTCTTTAAAAAATCCTATTTTTGCATTAAAAATAATTTTATAAATTAGATTAAATCTTGAAAAATCACACATTCTCTTCTGATGTCTTAATTGACCCATGATTAAGGTAAGGTAAATATTTCAATGTCATTTGGATTAAATTTGATGAATTATGAAGTGATAAAGACTTAGGGGCGGATGTGTATTTTTGGAAATATAGTTTTAATTAACATTTAGGCCTAATTTCAGAAAGGAAAATGAGAAATCTTTGATTCTAATTAACATATTTAGATATTTGAAATACAAGGGGGTTAACTTGTAGAAACCAACCTCACTTGTCCAAATTTAAAAAGATAAATTTGCAATTTCCTTCAATTACATAAATTTGGCAGTTTAGCTGATTAAATGATCCTAGATTTAGGTTTCTGATTTTGGGTGTTAATAACTCACTATTTTAATACCCCTATTTAATTAACAAACAAAAACAAAAACATGAATTGTCACCATCACTTATAAGTCAATGTCATTTTCAATGACTAAGACATTCATCAAAATCTTAAGGGCTTAGTAGTGACTTAGGCTAAATCAAGTTTCATTTAAATAAATATTAGAAATATAAACATCATTGAAAATTAAAACATCTTTCAAACACTACAAGCCCAAGTCAAATTTTGGCTACTTCTCTTGAACTTGTCTCTTTAAGGGTCTTCACCCACATAATTCTTAAATTGAATTACGAGTGATAATTACCCTATTCTTAAGGATAGTTGAGAGATCAATGCTCACTGAGCACTAAGGGTATTTACAGGATGATATATTAAGCAACATAATAAGTTTAAATGAGCTCGAGACTTTTCACGAGGCGGTGAGAGAGTAGCACAAACCTGCTTCTTTCTCCAAATATGTTGGATACCTCGGAGGTCTACCAAACTTATTATGTTTTGCTTGATAAAATCATCCTTAATTGATCAAGTAGGGATCCACCAAGATATGACCTAGGGTTAGATTGGTCGCCAAAATTTTACTTCCCTGTTTCATATAAACTGCCTTAACATGCCTTTTGAGTTTCAAGTAGTGGAACGAGAAGACTCGCCAGGTACGCTTTTATAGTTTTCAACATTATCTTTCTTGTACTTTTATGTTATACTTTTATGCTTATACAAACTTGCATCCTAAACAACGATGCCACTCTGCATGAAAATTAAAACTATAAGAATAGCCACAAAACTAAAACCAAAACTAAAACTAAAATCAACCAAGATAAAATTCAGTGCCACAACATTAAAAATATTAAATAACTCAAAATTTAATCACAAACGTCACACAAACAACAATTGCAACTAAATTAAGATGTCTCTATCGGATGATTGAGAATTCCTTGGAGGAGGAAACTTACAGTTGCTAACGAGGCTTCCCACAGTCTAAATGAAATTATAGAACTCATTAAGTTAAGTTTATTAAGTTCATTTGGACTAAGTGAATTCAATATAAAATAGTGGTGTCGGAATGAGGGAACCGTATCATCCTAACTGATGTCGCTCTAATCAACTTTAACATTGCCACATAAAATTTAAAAAACTAAAATCATAGAGCCACCTGATTTGACAATCATAACGCGACAAGGAAGTTGGAGCTAGCATGGTGGGCAGCACGACCATCTTCAACAAAAAAACATGTCTTCCTCAGCTAAACCAATCTTCCTTCCTTATATATAAGCAACAAAGCCATAGGACTTCAAGGTTGCTTACTTATGCAACGTAAATCCTCACCGTATCTTTAAGCCTTTGTATAGCCCTGCTATACATTATAAGCCCTAACTCGTCTTAGGATTCCGAGGTCATCGTTTGTCTCGACCTAAATCCTCACATCATACAGACTATGTGTGTGATAGTTTCACACGAATATAAGCCCTAACAAATAAAATTGACAGGATGAAACACCTAAATATTTCTCCTGAGAAATGAAGCCAAACATTTGTATAAATTGGGAAGTCACCGGGGTTCTCCTCTGGATCCATGACATCCCCTAGTTCTTCCTCCTTTGGGTTGTACAACAAAATATTCCAAATTTGAACCAATCCCCTTTCACACCTCTACATCCGAGCTCATTGAAAAGTCCTACCCTTTGAAACTCCTTAAAGATAATATTTCTTGATGTTTATTGAGAGTCTTCTTAGGTGACTTTGGTCATTTAAGATGTAATTAACTATAGGGGCTTGCCCTTTTAGGAAGCATGTCCGAAACCAGCTTAATATAAACCCTATTTAATTCTTTATATTAAATAGGGGAACTTGTCGGTAAATACAATGGTTTCACAGATCAAACGGATGCCATATATTCCTTAGTTTATTTGATCGAGCCTCATCCTCAAGTTTTGTGCTTATCCTTCAGGATAGATATAGGATTTGAAGTACAACGCTCTTTCATTTAAGCTATGAAAAATATGGGGTCAGTTTGATTTCATATTTTTCTAAAACTAAATATATATGTAAATTAAAACGTCCTTCCGAAGCGGACAACGGGATTTCAATTCTGGTGACCGACAACTTCTTACGGGAAACTCCTCCAACCAAAAATAGCGCCGACAACTACAAAACTTAAGCACATGAAACAAATCTAAAGTAAATTTACTGTATGCTAAATGAAATTCTGTTAAAAGAACTAGGTTAACTAGGTTATTTGCTAACCTTCAACAGTAAAATTATAAATATTAAACAAAGTTTTTTAACGAAGAGTTTAAATTTAAGAAAGCATCCTTCCCATTTACAATGAGTTTATTGATTGTAAAATAATTAAAATCATTTAAAATACATATAGAGTTGTATTGTGTCAAATATGAGCAGTTCTATTCTTTACCCTCTGAAAGCGCATATAAAGATTGGCTAATCCAGAGTTTGGTCCCTAAACCCGTGGTCAGGTTAAGAGGATACTGGCTGCCACTCCCGAGCACTCACTTCTCCATCCCCGAGGTCTAATAGTTGCACTTTAGTTTTCAAACAACTAGAACAATTTGGGGATTTTAATCTATCACCTTAAAATCTCCAATTCTGCGCCCATCAAAATATATTTCCCAATTTAGTTACACGCAACCCCATGAACTACGTTCTCACCCAGAAAATTGAATGTGAATCTTATCTTGTTATGGAAAGCATAACAAGATCTTATGTTTCTCATCAAATTTTAACATTACAATTGGCCAGATAAAAAAGTTAATGAAGATTGGACTTTGAATCATAACAAAATTAATTCTTCAAAAAATCATATCTCATTATAGGAATAAGGATAAAGAAAACTACTTAGAATTAATGAGAAGGAAATGACAAAACATTGATTATATATATAAAAATAAGTTTACAAAACAAAAAAAAAAGGAAAGAACACAACTTATTTAACACTCCTCAAGCAAATCCCTTTAATTTCCATTTATGCATTTTCTATCTTTACAATCAAATCAATTCTCTCTTAGAAATGTAATGAAGAAGAAATCTCTCACCTTCCCTCTCCTCTTACAACTCTAGAAGAAAATCATCTTTTCTCCTTTGACTTCTCTCTCACACCAACCTCTTCTCTTCAATTCTCTTGTCCCCTTATCCTTTTCTAGACTCCACTCCTTTTAATTAGGGTCAGCTGTCCTTTTCAAAAGAATTCAAAATTCCCTCCTTTTTTCCTAAAAGGAAAACCTCTTCAAACCAAGAGACAAGTCCCTTAATCTAAGAGACATATCTCTTCATTCAAGAGCCATTTCAAAGTGTCTAGATGTGTTGAATCACTCCATGGGTTATTTGAGTTTATTGGTGCCTTCAAAAACTGCTTAAAAATAGTCACTATACGCCATACACCGCATTAATTCATTGATGGCGCTTCTGACACAAATTTTGGCACCTTTAGCACTATCCTACTAGTGTCCACGCCGTTCTATGGATTCTGGTGCCTCTGGCACCAATTTTGGTGCATCTGGCGCCGCTTCTCTGTAAAATGGCACCTCTGGTGCCAACTCTCAATAAAATGGTCTCTCTGGTGCCAGTTCTTGTGTCTCTGGTGCCAGTTCTGGCGTCTCTAGCGCCAGGATACTAAAATGCTCCGTTTTGACTCCAAATTTCTTCTTTTTTGCTTCTTTTTGCTCCAATTGCCCAAAATCGATATACCTGCAATAAAACATGAATATACCCTTCTTTAAAGTACAGTATCACCAAATTTGAGCTTAAAATTAATGCATAAAATTACACATTATTTTGGTGTATCAAGTACCCCATTTTTGGGACAATTAAAATATTAACGTTTATTGAGCATAGGGTGTATTAATCCACTGAAATTGAATTTAACATTAGATAATTAATTGAAAAATATAATTAGTTTAAATGTACTCCAAACATTTCAAAGGGTTTTGAAAGTTTCTAGAGTTATGCCTTGAACACTTTTATGATCTTTTGGATATTTTGAAGGACAAATAAACCTATTATTCTTTGATAAAGGAAATCATCCATTAAAACTTTTAGAGACCAACCAAGTTATGCCTTGGGACCCGTTAATTAACCTAAATCAATAAAAATACCCTACACTACTTATCCAATATTAATTTACCCAATGCTCAAGGAATTGAGCCTTCTCTAAGGTATTTAAATCCTTGTGAGTGGCTGGGGATATTTCTTTTTGCCACATATGGATCATCAAACTTGTGTAAGTCTAAGGTCTAAGTGGTTACGGCAATGATGATAACCATAAAGTGTGCTAAAATGAGGTATGCGATGTGGGACTTTGGAACAGTATCTCCTACCTCTAATAATTTGTCGGCACTATTTTTGGTGTGGGGTTTGCCCATAAGAAGCTGTCGGTCATCGAAATTGAA
>JXCR01133934.1:0-11872 GCA_002079205.1 Phalaenopsis hybrid cultivar | reverse complement strand
GACAACAAAGCTACCGCTGAAGCCTACTCCACCTCGCCGGCGCAGCCTCTTGGTCGGAGACCCTCCCTTCTGGTTCGCATTCCATTTAGGGCAGAGAAACTTGGCCGGAGTGCCTCACCGTTGATGGACACCAACCGTATCTCAACTTGAAGAGGCGCATGCGTCTTNCGACAACAAAGCTACCGCTGAAGCCTACTCCACCTCGCCGGCGCAGCCTCTTGGTCGGAGACCTTCTGGTTCGCATTCCATTTAGGGCAGAGAAACTTCGCCGGAGTGCCTCACCGTTGATGGACACCAACCGTATCTCAACTTGAAGAGGCGGATGCGTCTTTTATCCTTGTGAGGAGAGCTTCTTCCCAGACTTTGCTGGACGATGAGCAACCAACGCGACGGTATAACCTCCTCGGACCCTTCTTCTTTTACTTCATAGCCAGCCCTAGAGTTAGTTGAGTATAGACATGTGGGTTTGGTCACCCGCGTGGGGTGGATGTGTCGGTCTCCGTTAATCGGCGCAATTGCGCAATCACTTTGTAGAGCCTAGTGTTTCCTACTTTGGATGCCCCAATTTTTCCTTGGCGAAATTAGAAAGTTGGATTTTGCAGATGAGAAAGGTTGTGGCTAGCTCACTTTGTAAAGCCTCAAGATGTCATGAAATTGGGAAAAGCTTTGTGGCTAGCCCATTCCACGACGACGTGGAGAGTTTCCTCTCGAAATCCCCGGGAAGAAACTCCCCACATGCCTCGCCAAAAGCAGGAGNGTCATGAAATTGGGAAAAGCTTTGTGGCTAGCCCATTCCACGACGACGTGGAGAGTTTCCTCTCGAAATCCCAGGGAAGAAACTCCCCACATGCCTCGCCAAAAGCAGGAGGCAGCTATGCCGCAAATCCAAGAGCATAAACCCCAGATTTCTATGTGAGGGCGTTAGCACAGGCATGATTCGCTATCAAACGTGTTTGATTTGCCTTGAATTGTATTGCATTTTGCTTGGAGCATGTTTGCATTAGCACTTTGCCTCGATCTGCCACCTCGGCCCGGTCAACATCACTTTCACATCGACTGACAGCTTTGGCTCGATCGACATCACTTTTGCCTCGACCGACCTCCCCGGCCCGATTAGTAGCACTTTCACCTCGACCGGCCACCCCAATCCGATCGGCATCACTTATGCTTCGACCGGCCGCCCCATCTGGTCGGCAGTACTCATGCCTCGATCGGCCACCCCGGCCAGGTCGATAACACTTTCTCTTCAAATAGTGTATATTGTGCATGTGCATGAGTCTGAATGCTTGCTTGCATGGTGCACTATACCCTGTATGTGCTTTTCATTTGCAAATGTGTGTGGTCATTATCGGGATGAGGTGGAATTCTCCCTAAGGGCTTCCTATGCCGTAGGTGACCGAGCACAACTCCTCTATGGTTATATGTGTTGCATGACATTTTGCATTGTTTTGNCTTGCATGGTGCACTATACCCTGTATGTGCTTTTCATTTGCAAATGTGTGTGGTCATTATCGGGATGAGGTGTAATTCTCCCTAATGGCTTCCTATGCCTTAGGTGACCGAGCACAACTCCTCTATGGTTATATGTGTTGCATGACATTTTGCATTGTTTTCATCGTGCTTGGGTTGCATTTTGAGGGTCCATTTACACACTCATCCCACTTGTATGATTCTCCTTAGTGAGGATCATCATCTTTCGAGCCGCTGGCTCCCCGATATGCCCAGTTTTTTGGCCTTTGCCTCCACGACATGCCCACCCTTCGGGGTTACTGTCTCCACGACATACCCAACACTTTTGTCATGTGACTGTCTGCACTTGNATTTTGAGGGTCCATTTACACACTCATCCCACTTGTATGATTCTCCTTAGTGAGGATCATCATCTTTCGAGCTGCTGACTCCCCGGTATGCCCAGTTTTTTGGCCTTTGCCTCCACGACATGCCCACCCTTCAGGGTTACTGTCTCCACAACATACCCAACACTTCTGTCATGTGACTGTCTGCACTTACATTTGCATGCATGCATTGATAGCGAGTCAGGTTAGGTAGGTGAGTGACCCCATATTGGTCACGATGTCTTAACGAATATTTCTACCCCGGTTAATGTTATATTGAGGTAAGTATGCGAATTGAGGGATATGCATGTAAATCTTTCACACCACATGATTCTTATATATTTATATATTTGACATTTCAGGTGTTATAAAAGTGAGGGAAGGGTTTTCTTATGAACAGTCCATGGAAAGGCGTCATAGGAAAAGGAAGGATAATAGGGGCAGTGATGATGAGGAAATTGAACAGTCCATGGAGAGGCGTCATAGGAAGAGGAAGGATAATAGGGGCAGTGATGATGAGGAAATTGAGAATAACAGTGGCAAGCGTGCTAAGGTTTCTGATGCAAAGTATAGGAAATCAATGAGGCGTATTGAGGATAGGGATATGGATGATGCGGGCGTGTTGTCAGAAGATAGCAAAGATGGTAGGAAGGGAAAGACTTCTAAGGGTAGAAGGAATGAAGGAATAATGGTTACGGATGATGATATGAAGCACAGACTGAAGAAGAAGGAACAAGAAATGAATGGGAGTAGCAAACGTGGAAGAAGGTTACGTGATGATGCTGATAAGGTGGAGAAGATATATGCTGAAGAAGGAAAAGAAACTGTTAGAAAGGATCAGAGATTTAACGATGATGTTAAGAAGGAGAAGCTGGAAAGGTCTGTGGTGACAAAATCACCTGTTTCATCTGATAATGCCGAGGTTGAATCGAAAACCGAACGGTTGGCTGATGCTAATGGTGGCCGACACAATGTGTTTCCTCTTATGAGCGGTTCATTAGCAAAAGTGAGTTTTTAATATCGTTATCTACCGTTTCTGTAAGATTGTTTCTTATTTATTCTTGCAATATACACTCATTTTTTTATAAGTTGTTTTCTAGACGAGTCGCATCCATACATTTTGATAGTGCTTTGTATTTATATTTCTAATGAGCTAAGGTGGCTGCTTTGGGAATAACATTTTAGTGGTCATGTTAATTACAATGGTTCTTTTGTTTCATTAGCTGTTAACTCTGAGTGTGTTTGTGCCTACCACAGGGAACATGGCATATAAAACTTTTTATCCACTTGTTACTAGAAATAATAATAATAATAATAATAATAATAAATGATGAACCAATTATTATTACTTGGGACAAAGATGGTTATTTTTTTGAATAGTAAGTCTGTAGTATGTACATAACTTGTCTCAAGTGTTCTGATTAAATCCTAAGCTGTAAAAGGTGCTATGTGAATAGAAGAATGAGTACTGCACATGAGTTTCTTAGTGTGTGAATGTAGGGACAGAAGTGTTATCAAGTATTGTAGTATTTAGCAGTTATGATGTTTTTTTTTTTAAAGAAGTGATATACAAAATACACTTAGGAAATTGTTAGTGACAAGTAGATTGAACTCATGATCCATCTCCCACTGCTGCAGTATTCTTTTGAATGGTTAAGTTAATTTAAATGGCCATGCATTCAATATTAGTTGTGACAATACTGAAAGTTGGCTGCATATATTATCTAGAAAGCATCAATAAAACAATGTTCTTTATGATGAGTGTGAAAAGCCAATGCATGGCTTGTAGGATAATTGTAATTCATCTTACTTGAAGTGCATTTAGATGGAGTAAGAGAGGATGATGCCCAGGAATGCTCTAGGATAGCAAAGGGGGTGAGTGCACGGGGCTTAATTGAAGAGGAAGTATGTTATTTGGTGGTAGAGGATGCAATGAAAGTTTTGTGAGATAAGAGCTATATTGAGCAATTTTGAACTAATGGGAGCATATACCATTTACTGATTTTTATGAAGGTGTTTCAAATGCTTACTTTCAAGACTTGAGGTTTAAAATTAACATTTTTCTTTTAGAAATGGATGACATTATTTGAATTGTCAATCATTATTAGTATAATATTCATGAAAGACTAAGTTAAAAGAAGAAATTAATTCAAATCTTTTACTCTTGTTTATTGTGTTTCATAGAGTTAGACTGTGTGGAACATGAGTTATGGATTTTTTCCAGGCAAGCTAGTGTTATGAACACCATGATCTTACTTGATTCTACTCTCAATTTTTTATCCACCCACTGTAATTTTCTCATCAGTTATTGATAAGTTCATTTTTTTTCTTTTATATCTGATGCACCTTATATTTACTTTCGTTTTTAACTAATTTCAATATTTGTTAAATAAAGATGTCTTCATTGAAGAATAGATGCATTAAGAATGCTTTCGCTAAATAACATGAATGTATATCCCTTGTAAGTATAAATAAAGTAGAAATGAAGAAATTGGGTTCATCAATTAGTAATGACAATCACGATAGAGCTGAGAGGATAGGAACCTAGATAATGAGATGAACTTGGCTAATTAAGTTGGCTTGTTTGATGAGATATTTTTGGGATACCTTTTGCCGTGCGATCTAGTTCATTTGTTGCCAAATTTTATGGATATTATTGTTTGATAGTTGCTTTCAAGGTGCATTTTGGTGATTTTGAAGATTTTTTGTTGTATTATTTGATTTTATGCATTATTATAGAGGTTGGTATAATTTTTTGTTGATATTAGTGATTTTTATTTTAAGCGAGATAATAGCTTTCCAGTTGTTTGGGTTTATTTAATTTGGATAATAATTCATTGGTTTAAATATGTTACACATAATCGAGATACACTTAGGATTAATTTAAGGTTACTTTTGGACTGTATGTGTGGCAGAAAAAAGTAAAATTGTAGTGTTTGTTTGGCTGAAAAATTAGACAAAATTTTGTTATATTTTTTTAGAACATGATTTAGAAAAGTTATATTTGACAAAGCTAAATAGAAATTGTGGATAAAATTTATCTTTTTAAAAGCTACTTTTATTAAGGGTCTTTATGGATCAACGTACTGTATAGCTTTGTTTGGCCACTACTTTCTTCTTGTTTTGCAGAAATTTTTGTGGTGCAAAGCTGTTTATGAGAACCACAGCTATTACTGTGTAGTAGCTGTAAAAAAGTTGTCCTTTTTTTCTAAAATAAAAATATTTAAATGCCTTCAGCAGTTTTCACAAAATTTGCTCGCTACGCAATAGCTGTTCAACCATTTTTACAGAAGCTTCAGCTGTCTCAAACGGATTCTAAATTAGTTATTTTCATGTGCTTGCATGGGGATTGTCTTTGTAGTGTCTAAAATGTTTCTTGGTTGATTAGTATTTGTATATTATTGTTTGATAATTAGTGCAAATTCACACTTTGATACTTTTATAGAGGGTCTTTGAAGAATTTTGATGATATTGTTTAGTTTCATATGTATAGACATAGATACAAGTTTAAATTGATAGTTTTGATTTTTCTTTTAAATGGGTTATTAGCCTTCCAAATGTCTTGGATGTAGTATTTGATATGAATAATTTACATAATTAAAATGGGTTACTTTTGTGGTTTAATTACTATATCTATATTCCATTTGAGATTAAATCTGTATTTCATTGCAACAAGACAAGGCCCTATGTTAGTGTTTTGAAGGGCGCCAGCCCTTGTTATTTGCGCGGTAGATGACCTATTTGCTTTTCATATTGGTGGCACGACTAGCATTGTGATGTCATGGAATATATGAGGAATGGCTTGTGGCTAACATATGGATGTCTTATGGGTAACACGTGACAATGTTGGACCACCTGCATCCTGGGATTAGGATTGTAACTCAGCTGAGTTTGAAAACCCAACAAAAATCCAAGCTAGCTGAACGTATCTCATCTGCTTGTGATCATGAGTTGAAATGTTAAATTATACTTATAATTTTTGAAATATAGGTCTTTATGTAAAAAATTATAATATTAACTATTATCGACATTATAAAAAGTTTTAATGCTCGTTAAGTACTGGGTCTTAACTTTCTAATAATCTTATTTGGTCAAAGAGCCTTTTACATGATTTTGTTTTTGGTAGAAAGAAGTGAATATGAAATAGAATGTCAACTTTGCATATGTCCCAACCTGCTTTTAAACTATTTGCTGTAAATCAAATTGATATCATAGCTTTGGGTATGTTAACGCAACACTTAGAAGTGGGACTAGCTATTAGGATAAGCTAGCAGATTGTGAATGCATGAGATTTCAACAACCTTTANAGAAGTGGGACTAGCTATTAGGATAAGCTAGCAGATTGTGAAAGCATGAGATTTCAACAACCTTTGCAAAATCATTGGTTGAATTATTGAGTTAACAAATTCAATTGTGTGATGTCATTAATTTAGTTAAAGCATGAATCAACATATTGGAAGCTAAACAAATTCTTGTTCATAATCTTGAAGTTGATTCCAACCATAATGCTGAGCCAATTCAATTGTATGTTAATAGTGTTAGCAGAAAGAAAGAGTGTTTACTTACAGTTCTTATGAAAATCACAAACTTTAAAAAAAAAAAAAGGTTATAAGTGGAATAATAAGAAGGGTAAAATTACAATATCTACTTTTGATGATAATATTGATCCTGAAAATTTTACTAATCAACTACTGCATTTGGATAACTTTTTGGAATGGCAAATCATAACTTAACAATTACAAACAATATTTTCCAAAAGTGAAATTAATTACGCATAATAAACTTTATTGAACAAACACACAAGGGGAAAGAAGTAAAAATGAAAGAAATTANTTACGCATAATAAACTTTATTGAACAAACACACAAGGGGAAAGAAGTAAAAATGAAAGAAATTAAAAAAAAATTGTTTTTCTTATCAGCATTTTTTACTTTATAATTTAATTTATTCAACAAGAGTTGATATTTGCAATTGAACACGCGAACATAATCGAAGTGTCACTATTGTATTCTGAAACAATTGAAGATTTTAGAAGCACGGTCTCTAGTTTTAGGTATGGTTTGAGATTTGACATAAAAAGAGATGATATTCTNAATTGAAGATTTTAGAAGCACGGTCTCTAGTTTTAGGTATGGTTTGAGATTTGACATAAAAAGAGATGATATCTCGCTTAATTCTATACTTTGAGCATACTTTTTAGTTTGCATTAGATTTTGAGTAAATTTTGGAATTCTAGGTTTTAGTAGTTGCTATATATTTTTAGGAAGGGCTTCATTTTGCTAAAGCATCTAAGTCCAATCTCTTGGATCTTACGCGATAAGTATTAAGGATACTAAAAGGATTAATTGTCTGCGCATTTGGGCTTTAGATTTTTGCCAAGCCCTNTTAGGAAGGGCTTCATTTTGCTAAAGCATCTAAGTCCAATCTCTTGGATCTTACGCGATAAGTATTAAGGATGCTAAAAGGATTAATTGCCTGCGCATTTGGGCTTTAGATTTTTGCCAAGCCCTTTTTTGATGACATCAAATTGGTCATTACATTAATGAGTATTAAAGTAGGATTTTGCATATAAATGTGCAGGAGGATCAAGGATGATACTAAAATCTGGGATTCCGATGATGCTATTGAGTTTGATGAGTAATTTACTGAGAATGTTTAAGTTGATATTTCTTAAATATCATATGTTGCATCGAGTTACTTCTAATGTTGAATATGATTTATGGAGAATTGTTACATTTTTTTTAACATTAGGAAGATTTTTGGATACTCATAATAGAATGTTGTATCAATTCTGTGTCTATCTATAGATTGCATGAATTTGAAATCTGAATTATCATAAAGTATCACAAATAATTAAAAAAAATATTTTTATCTCAAAAGTGTTCAAGTATGATTCAATTAATTATCTATACTAGTAGAATCCGTTGTGCTAATGGATGTTGCTCTTGTTTTTCTGGGTAGATTTTTGCCTTATATTTTAGATGCTACATATTTTTGGGAGTTCAACCGTGTAGGGTTTTATGATTAACGAGGAAATAGAAGCTTGAAACCTACGGTGCCTAAGGGTAACCTTGATCTACAAATTAATATTTTCTTCCAAATGATGTGAAAATAACCATGAATTTCAAAATGAGAGTAAGCATGAGAGCATCATATATGCCTTGGTGCTTGTTGAGTCACATAATGATTGTTTGAGGTTGTGGTTCTGTTTGATGATCAAATATTGATTGATTTTAAAGCTATTTATTTGATGAATTTCTTATTGATTTAGATCTAGATTATTATTGCCTAATTTAACTTATTAAAGGATGAATCAAACTAAACATATTGAATTTAAGAGATAAATTACATTATTTCAGAAGAGATTTATTATGGAAAGCATGAAGCCTTGTCTTTATATTTTGCTTAAACCTTAAAAAGATATAGTTGGTGTGTGTATGTACGTTATATAACGACCATGCAAATTAACATTAAAAATAGATTTTCTATACTTTGTTTGGATAATATGGTATATATGATACATCGTGCTGGGATATATTCTAAAGATGATTTGATTAATAATTATCATCAAGTTAGAAAGGGGGAATGTGATGAAAGAAAACTCTTTAAACACTTAAAATAGATTATTATGGTTGGTATTCCCTTTGGATTAACCAATTCATATAACATTTTTTTTATAATATTGAATTATATATTGTGATATTTTATTGACAAATTTTTTTATTTACTTTTGTGATGTATTAATTTTTAGCAAGATGTGATACAATTATTTGGCACATTTGAGAAGGTATTTGTGGTTTTTTTGAGTAGGAATGTATTTATCTGGGTCGAAAGAATGTTCCTTTGTCAGTGCATTTGTGATATTTTTAGGATTTATTGTGTATAGGGACAAATTATCTATTGGTTCTCACATTGTCAAAGTAATTGTTAATTGAGTAAAGCCCATTAATACACATGATATTAAGGTTTTTATAGTTGACTTTTTTTTTATAAATAATTTATTAAAGAGTTTGCTACCATCATTGATCCCTTAACAAAGTGCATGAAGAAAGGCAAGTTCATATCCACTAAAGCTGCTGAACATTCTTTTACTGAGATTTAAATAAAGACTTAAAAATGCAGCTATGCTTAAGTCTACTTGATTCTAATGCTTGAGGTTTCTTGTGATGCACCTCTAGTGTTGATATTGGAGTCGTGTTAAAGTTAGGAGGGCGTCTTGTTGCATTCTTTCATGACAAATGGAATCATGTTATACATAAATTTTTAAAGTATGAAAGGCATTTTTGTACTATTTTATTTGAAGAATTTGTATCATACCCGGATCAAATATTTGGGTTTTCAAAAGAAGTTGGATGATGACATACCAATTCAGTTGAGTTTTTATTGGAATATTATTTTGTCCTTGAACAGTATGCTGGAACTAAAATGAACTTGTTGACGCATTAAGTTTCTAATCATTCGATACGGTGGATGTTAAAACTGGGTTAAAACTATATGATTACTTTGATCATATATAGACTGCTAATTTTAAGGATATTCGTGAAATTTACCAAGGCTTCAATAATAATCTAGTTTTTCTTTAAAATGATTTCATGCTTTAAGTTGATTATTTGTTTAAGTGATTTCTTCCTTGCATTTATTTTTAATCATTGAGAGACTCGATTCTAAACCTACATGCTAGAACTGGTTTTTTGGTATGTATAAGATTATTTTCATGACCGAGGATATATATTTGAGGCCAAATCTAAAAGGGGACATTGCACATAAGTGTAGAACTTGTTATTCTACTTAATGTGGGAAACATATTATAAGGCCTGTACGTGCATACATTATCATTATTTTTATTGAGCCCTGAAAAGTAGTTAGTTTTATGTTAGGTTTACTATAATCATTGAGAAAGAATGACTTTCTTTTTTAATATGGTAGATCATTTTTGAATATAACATTAAAATATTTATGTTTCTTATCTTACTAAACTACGAGTTAATGAGATGTTTAAGATATATGGGTTTCCTAAAAGGAAAAATTTAGTTTTGATAGGGAGATACGATTCAATAGTTATTTATGGAAAAACTCATTGGAAGAAAATAGTGAACAGCTTAAATTTTTAACTGTTCATTGCCCACAATGCAGTAGATAAATTGTAGTAAATAGAGGATTGGGTGATGTATTACATTATTTAATTAAAGAACAAGCATTTGAACTGGATTTAATATTTACTTAAAATCGAGTTACCATGCAATTTTTTTACTAGTAAGTCTACCAGCATGAGTCCCTTTGAGATTATCACAAGGTTTCAACATAGAAAATCTAATGGGTATCATTGAACTGTCTAAAGACTACGGGCCTAGTACATTTGCACAATGTATGCATGATTTGCATGAGACTATACAAAATCTTTTAGCTAGCATTTACGAGCTTTATATTAATATGAACAAACGGTACATGGGGTTTAAAGAAGATAATAAAATCATGGCTGGAACCTTCAAGAATTAAAATGCAAGAATGGCAGGACCATTTAAAATTTTCAACGAATTGGAACAACTACATATAACTTGAAAAATTTAGGAAATTCTTGCATTAATCTTCTTTTAAAGTGTTTGATTTAGTTTTATTTCATGACCATATTGTCAATTCTTTTGGGTTTTCTCTCTTTCAACTCTCCTTTTGTAAATTAAACTTCAACTCTTTGCCAGATACATATAGTGCTTCTTCTTGAGGCTATTCTAGATTATGGGATTATGTCAATTGGTGCTAGTGAATTCTAGAGATATTTTGTTCGTTGGCAAGATGTACTTGTGATGAATAATGTCTTTGTAGGAATCTTAAAGTTTATGCCCTAATTTTCTTGGTGACTATAAAATGCTAAAATTTGAGCCGAATTTATCCAAGCTGTGTAGATTTGATAAAAAATTTCATGCTTCTAGTTAGGAACATCACAAAATGTTTTGAGCTAATTTATTTATTTTATTGGTTGATTTATTTTTTGTAGTCTTGGTATTTTGTGGCTTGTTTATGATGATGGCCTGGAAAAATATATATTTGTTATTTCTTAATGATAGATTGGTATATGTGATTTGCTGTGAGATCATTTTGGTTTGGTTCTTCGATATCATTGGGCTAATTCAAGTGCTTCCTATGGTTCTTATTTGTTTGTCATTATGGGGACAATATCAAAAGCTCGATTCGTTAGAATTGAATATTTCAAGTTGGGTAGAATGCTGTGGGTGACTTGAGTTTGGTACCGTTACCTGTTTCTATTTATGGGGTTGGTTTAGTTATCTGCAAATTTTTGAATACTGCATATTATGGTTTTGTTGTTCTGCTTCATCAATATTGCTAACTCCACTTTTGTTTGTTGTGACATTTTTACTTCTTGAGGGCATTTAATGGAGAAAGTAATGGTTATTTTTGAATGGTATAGCTGATTGCTACTTTTTGAGTTATATTTCATTGGTTGTATATTACTTGTATAGTTTTATTCACGGGATTTTAGTGGCTTTTTTAATTCCTGATTAGATTTAAAATATGAGCTTTTGTTATTTGAAGTTGGACTGGTTTGACTTTTTCCCACCATATCTATTAACTTTAGCTTGATTTGTCTATAAATATAATTGCTTTGATGCATTATCCAATTTAAGTTATTAAATTTCTTATTCTAATTTTCAATCTTGTGTGCGTGCCTATTGAATTTGAAATCCTTAACGCAAGTTACATGTTTGATTATATAATTCTGGTGTGAGGCCTAGATTTGATTATATTTAAAATTTGAACTCTTTTATTTTGAATTAGTTTGGGCTGTTTCTTGGTCAACCATATCTACTAACTTTGGCAATTAGGATGATGAGTCTATATATTAAATGTTTTTATGCCTGTAAATTAGACTTTGTTTCTTTAAAATTTTATATTTTAATTTGAAATCTTTTGCTGTACTCGGATTCGTGGTTCCTTCTAATGCACTACAGGTTTGACTACCGAATTCCTGGAAAATTCATCTCTTTATATTGGTTTGAGGCTTATATTTCTTTGTTAAGTAC
>JXCR01133933.1:41190-52820 GCA_002079205.1 Phalaenopsis hybrid cultivar | reverse complement strand
ATAGTCCCACATCAGCTAGGTGTAGGGCCGAAAAACAGTATTTAAGTCCTGGGCTGCCCACCTCCCATAAATGCTCTTTTGGGAGGTGACACTATGCTAGGTTGAGAACCATACAAGGTTGTTTCAGGTTCAACGTGAGATAGAAATAGTGGTAGAGGGTGATAGATCGATTCAGGAATACGCTATAGAACTAGAGCGACTGTGGTCATATCTTGATCACGTCTTACCGATGTTGAGCTGTGATGATCCATAGTGCAAGAAATGGGAGATCTTTACACAGATGAGGACTATGCNTAGACACCACAATTATAAGGCTACTCACCTTTCACTTTACAGTGTAACTAGTATAAAAGATGTTGTGGCAAAACTACTACTGCTCTTTCGTAGCCTCAGTTTGAAGGACTCTTCAACCACAAACATCTTGCTCTCATCAACTTGAAGTTGATACTTCTGCACATCCTCACTATTTTCTATGTCTACAATACTACTTTCCTACTTTTTCNGTGATTCAATCATTTTACCTTCCATTGTGGCAAGAGAAAATACCGGTTGCTATATTATTTTTANGTGATTCAATCATTTTACCTTCCATTGTGGCAAGAGAAAATACCGGTTGCTATATTATTTTTATTTTTTTTTTCAGGTGGTTTTGCACATAGCCAAGTTGTAATTATTGTTTATTCTTTGAAATTTGTTTTTGTAATGTTGAAGTAGTGTATTAGATTTGCTTAAGGTTTTATTTTCTAAGATTGAAATTTTAGAAGATTCTGCCTCTTTCTAGTCCTTTCTCTCCCTTCTTTTTTTAGGTTTAAACCATGTTTGTTAGTATGGTCTTAGTGTCATATTTGAATTTAATGCTAAGGATAAAGTTAAATCGTGAAACACTTTGATGAAAGAGATTTTTCATGTAAAAAAAGTAGAGTAATTGTTGGGTCTCTCAATTAAGTAGAAGAGTGCTTGAAGATCATACATAATTTAGGAGATCCTTGGACTGCTCCCCGTGTTTAGTTTCATTAAGAGCAAGGATCTAATAACTCTAATTCGTCTACATTAACCTAGACTCAGAGCCTTTTCATCTACTTCAATTATAGATGAGATCTTCTCTCACAAGAAAGTTTCCCTGAAAGTCCTCTCTTTTTTCGATTTTGAAGCATCGACCTCAACTCACCAATGCATTTTTTGTGAAAATAACAAAAATGCAATTGTCTCCCAAGTCCTTGAACTGCTCCTCATGTTGAGTTTCATTAAGAGCAAGGATATAATGACTCTAATGTGTCTACANTTGTGAAAATAACAAAAATGCAATTGTCTCCCAAGTCCTTGAACTGCTCCTCATGTTGAGTTTCATTAAGAGTAAGGATATAATGACTCTAATGCGTCTACTTTAACCTAGACTTAGAGCCATTTCATCTACTTCAATTATAGATGATATCTTCACGCAGAAGAAAGTTTCCCTAAAAGACCACTTTTTTTTTTCGATTTTGAAGCATCTACCTCAACTTACCAATGCATTTTCTGTGAAAATCACCAAAGTGCAGATGCCTCCCTCTCCCAAAATCCCCCATCTTCATTTTTAATTCATGAAAATTGATTCAGTTCTCTCAAATGCCTGCTATTTATTATTTTTTTTACAGTGTCATCATTATCATGGTTTTGCCAATTCCAAAGGGAGTTTCTCCTCATATTCTGACNTCTTCATTTTTAATTCATGAAAATTGATTCAGTTCTCTCAAATGCCTGCTATTTATTATTTTTTTTACAGTGGCATCATTATCATGGTTTTGCCAATTCCAAAGGGAGTTTCTCCTCATATTCTGATTTTAGGTGAAGATTCTTGACACAATTTACTAGTGTCGATAAATCATTGAAGAATCCATATACTCTTTTGGCTAATGAGATAAGCCTGATGTATCACTTTAGAGCCTTTTTAGTACATTTTGAATGCTACAAAATTGCAAGCCCAATATTTGGAACCACAAAATAAGAGAGGTCACCCTCAAGAATATGTAACTTTCACTCTTTTTATTTCATTTGCAGGGTTCATAGATGTAGTTTATGATAAATAGCACATTTTTTTATCTGAACATCTTTGTGAGCTGATCATTATGTAGGGGATCCAATAAAGTCTGACATGTTCCTTAAAGATCTTATTAAAAAGGGAAAACATTGTAATACCTTATTTAAGTTCATGTTATGAATGTACATATTATGTTTTCTGACAATTTTTTCTATTTGCTATTAGAGAGAAACCTAGCCGCAGGTAGGTTGCGTGAACAGAGTAACTGGATCGAGTGACGACAGGAAGACGAGAAAGCTCTAGCGGCCTACTCGAATCTGAAACACTCAGAAGGGGTTATTTCGTGGTCGTGGCTCCTAGCTTCATCTGAAAGCATTAACACAACTTCTTGTTACGAATTCTTGCAATCGCTCGAACATTTCTGCGGGCCTCCTGCGCTGCGATCCCATAGTAATAGGATCATAAATTGCATAAATTCTGAGTCGTGACTTCTAGGCGGTAACAAGATGGTGATATGAGCTGCAATCCCATAGAGATCGCNATTGAAGAATCCATATACTCTTTTGGCTAATGAGACAAGCCTGATGTATCACTTTAGAGCCTTTTTAGTACATTTTGAGTGCTACAAAATTGCAAGCCCAATATTTGGAACCACAAAATAAGAGAGGTTACCCTCAAGAATATGTAACTTTCACTCTTTTTATTTCATTTGCAGGGTTCATAGATGTAGTTTATGATAAATAGCACATTTTTTTATCTGAACATCTTTGTGAGCTGATCATTATGTAGGGGATCCAATAAAGTCTGACATGTTCCTTAAAGATCTTATTAAAAAGGGAAAACATTGTAATACCTTATTTAAGTTCATGTTATGAATGTACATATTATGTTTTCTGAATAATTTTTTCTATTTGCTATTAGAGCGAAACCTAGCCGCAGGTAGGTTGCGTGAACAGAGTAACTGGATCGAGTGACGGCAGGAAGACGAGAAAGCTGTAGCGGCCTACTCGAATCTGAAACACTCAGAAGGGGTTATTTCGTGGTCGTGGCTCCTAGCTTCATCTGAAAGCATTAACACAACTTCTTGTTACGAATTCTTGCAATCGCTCGAACATTTCTGCGGGCCTCCTGCGCTGCGAAGGAGGTCCTTCGCTGCGATCCCATAGTAATAGGATCATAAATTGCATAAATTCTGAGTCGTGACTTCTAGGCGGTAACAAGATGGTGATATGAGCTGCAATCCCATAGAGATCGCGAATCACGACTTTTTGGCGATAACAAGATTTTGATTTGCGATGCAATCACGTAGTAACAAGATCTCTGCTTTTAGAGAACACGAATCGCGACTCCCAGTGCGGTGACGAGCCGATAATAGATTGTGACTTCCAATGCAGCTTGCAGAGACCCGCTATTTGATCACAACTTACAAACGTGAAGGATACTGGTAGATGAAAATTGCGCGAGAGTCAATGANAACACGAATCGCGACTCCCAGTGCGGTGACGAGCCGATAATAGATTGTGACTTCCAATGCAGCTTGCAGAGAGCCGCTATTTGATCACAGCTTACAAACGTGAAGGATACTGGTAGATGAAAATTGCGCGAGAGTCAATGGATTGGAGCTTCCATGAAAGTTAGATCCTGAAGTTCTGAAGGCTTTGGTCGAGCTCATACAGGTACTTAATGTCTCGATGCGAGCCATCACTTCAGCACGTATTTCGACGTGGGTGAAGTTAGATCTCCCACTTGTGGATTTGAAACTTGATGGATTAGCCACACATCTTAGTTGGTCGCATCGGATTGAGGCTGCTCTAGTAGGGAAGTGATTAGAGGGATATCTGATGGGAGTCAAGGCCGAGCCAAAAGGTGACAATGTTGAGGGGGATGAGTGGAGGACCAAACACACCTTACTTTATACCTGANAGGCTGCTCTAGTAGGGAAGTGATTAGAGGGATATCTGATGGGAGTCAAGGCCGAGCCAAAAGGTGACAATGCTGAGGGGGATGAGTGGAGGACCAAACACACCTTACTTTATACCTGTCTTCTCAACTCGATGGTTCCATCGATTGCCTCATCAGTGAATGACATTTGAAAGGTGAATGACATCTGGGCAAAGCTAAAGAGGGCCTATTGTTATGGACAAATAGTCCTACATCAGCTAGGNTCCATCGATTGCCTCATCAGTGAATGACATTTGAAAGGTGAATGACATCTGGGCAAAGCTAAAGAGGGCCTAAAAACAGTATTTAGTCCTACATCAGCTAGATTTAGGGCCGAAAAACAATATTTAAGTCCTGGGCTGCCCACCACCCATAAGGGCTCTTTTGGGAGGTGACAAGTGATATCAGAGCGGATTACTGTCTGTCAGGTGTGTGGACTCTCCATGGTCCAGTGGGGCCCTCGGTGGAGCCGATCCGTGACGAGGGCATCACGTGATTGGGTGGAGGAGAATGTCACAGACAAATAGTCCCACATCAGCAAGGTGTAGGGCCGAAAAACAGTATTTAAGTCCTGGGCTGCCCACCTCCCATAAAGGCTCTTTTGGGAGGTGACACTATGCTAGGTTGAGAACCATACAAGGTTGTTTCAGGTTCAACGTGAGATAGAAATAGTGGTAGAGGGTGATAGATCGATTCAGGAATACACTATAGAACTAGAGCGACCGTGGTCATATCTTGATCACGTCTTACCGATGTTGAGCTGTGATGATCCAGAGTGCAAGAAATGGGAGATCTTTACACAGATGAGGACTATGTAGTTTTTGGTCACTTTTGATCAAAGGAGATCATTCTTCCTAGCTAAGGCTACTATCCCTTTACTGGATGAGACCATTGCTGCGATGATACAAGAGGAGGGTCACATGAAGCTACACACGTTGATCTAAGTGGACTTTCGGGTATGCAATCAGCTTTAATTGCCTCAAGCTCAGGTATGATAGGTTTTTAGGGGGAGATTTGCAAGTATGTGATTTGAACATTATTAGAATTTGTTAAACTCGTCAACTACAGACTTTAAAAGTTGGAGGACCAGCTAGTCGAGTGAGACTTACAACCTCACCCTATCGATAAAGTGGCTCGATGTATTAATTTTCAAAATATGAAGTGCAAGTTTCACCTTAACCTACGCAACATTCCCAAGTCGTTAAAGCATTTAGAATTTTACTCGGAGCCCATGTGGGTGTATTTGTTGATTTACATGCATTTTGATGTAGTACATTTTCTAAAATATTTGTACATTTTAATTCAATGTATCGAAGTTAGAAAAGGTCTTAAGGTGTCAATGCAAACTTTGATATTGTTAAATTTTACTGATTGTATTAATACTTTGAATGCATGCATATAACTTGAAAGCATGCACCTTGAAAGACTTGCATAAATTTTGGGGATTTATATTCAAATCAAACATCATCTTTAAGTCATATAAAGTCATAAAATCATTTAAATATCTTGAAAGTTTATGTGAATGTCTTGACTTTTCTTATGCTACTCAAAAATCTTAAATTTGATCATTTTATCACCTTTTGTTTGCATGCAAATATGTTGCAAATCTAGTGGTGAAATTTATCTTTTAGTTCACAATTTATTCTCTCTCTTCTCCCATTTCTTTATCATTTTAAAGTTCAATTAATTCAGTTTTTTAAAGATTATTTCCAAGTCTTAAAGTCCATATTTTTAAATTATTTGCAAGTCTAAATCACCAAATAATTTCAGCATTCTTTCTGTGTCATCTTTATTTAGAGGGTTGCATCAATGATGCTTATCTGCCCAACTGTCTATAAGATGCGCTGGTTAGTATTGTTAGACACTTTGGTCGTAGAGAATTTTCTAATCTATCTGTCCATAAGACACGAGTAAATTTACGATTATCTTGCACACAAAATAATGTGAGCTCAAATTTTTATACGCACCTCTCATTCCTTTTATTACTGTGATTCTTCTAATAATATATATATATATATATATATATATATATATATAAGAATGGTCGGAGCCTATTATACGATCCCCCAGCCACCCTATGTGCCTAACTATTCGAGGACCGCCCTCATTATTGGCAAACTGGCCAATGAGGATTTTAAGCCGTGACCTGAGGTGACTTACCTCCTTCAAAGAGGCGGCTCTACCAATAGGTTACCTTCTTGTCGAGTGATCCCATCGTTGGCTTCATAACTAGCTCAAGCCATACGATTCCATTGAGGAAGGAATTCTCGGAATTTTTGTTAGCAGCAATCCCATAGTTGCATTCGGTCACTAGAGAGAAGGGGACTGCACTTGCGGGAGAGGAATAGTGTTTGGCTTCTGCAACCTTTTTTTTATAACAGAAGAAGTTCGGCCCTCTAAAATATTTCGTGAACCGGGGCAGGAGAAACGAAGATTGACAACAGGGGGGCCATTATTTGGTAACTTGGCGGGAGCAGGTAAAAATTTTTATTCCCACCTTTTTATTTTATTGCAATGGTCAACAATGAGACAGGTATTTAAGGGTAATCAATCTCATGAATGATAACAACTTTAATGAATGCTACTACTTATGATAAATTTGTGACATTTCTGAATATAAAATCAAACTAGTTCCGTAATTCAAGGTAGCCTGTTGGATATTCTTATATGCATGTAATCAATCATTAATTATGGACAAGCTCCTTAAGTTTAATTAAAATTTTCCTAATTTTCACAACTTGTAATTTAGAACTCGTCCTCTTATAGAATTCAAAGGCTAAGTCATTTTCTTGCTTTATTGCCACATGAAACTTTATTGAGGAGATAGGAAATATAGTGGATTTGTATTGTCGCTCTCTTGCAACCTAGTTTGTTATGCAAAGGTCTTTCCTCTTGGATGATTTTTCATCTACGGATTCTTTTGGTGCACCATGAAACCTTATAAATACTGTGGAGAGATGGTATGGAACTTTGCAATAGTTTTTTACAAGTTTGGTATTATCTTTAAAGCTTGGATGAGCAGCATAAAAGATTTTTGTCTGTATGCAATCAATAGTTGTGGTGCTGATAGAAGAATCTCAGTGATCTTCTCACTTTAAATGTACATATATGTCGAGGCTGTGGACTGAAGCATTTGTTCTTCAATAACATATTTTTCATGTCCACGGTGTATCGTTCTTAAGACATTCACATGATTTTTGCTGTTGTGTATAGCCAGAAACTAGAGTTTGTAAATTAATTAACACCTTGTTCACTAATCGAGACAACTAAGCTCCCAAGAAATTTAAAAAAAGCCACAACCTTAGTTGGCATATGGCAGATTTTATACTCACTTATCTTTTGTTCTTTGATTTTTGTTGGTCTTTCGTCAATGCTATAAAAGAGTTATATTCTAATTTGCATCATACATATGTTCCTTGCTGAATACTGGTTTGCATTTGACCAAAGGTTTTATCATATATTGATTTAGCATTATTTGATTTTCATGAAAATGCGTGAAGTGGAATGTGCTACGGTCTCAAGTTTCTAGTATGTATTACCAATTAGATATGATCTATCAATAAAATAAAATACATTTATTAAACATTAGGCTGTTAGTCTTAAAATAATTATTTGCTATTTTGAAGAAAATTAAAACTATAGTTATGATACAACAACAACAACAACAACAATAAAAATTCTTTTATCCCACTAAGTAACGTCGGGTACATGAATCTTTTTACTCCATTGCATCTATCAAGTGTCATATTTTCTTTTAATTCAGATAAATTAAGATCATTTTTTGTCTTTTTATTAACATAATTCAAATCTAGAACAACTACTCCTCTAATTGGGTCTTCAGATGATAACGTTTAATGTGACCAAACCATCTAAAGTGACTCTCTCTAATTATGTCTGCCATTGGAGCTACTCCAACCCTTTAACTAATAAATTTGTTTCGCTTTTTGTCTCTAAGTGTAGAGCGACTAATCTACCCGAGCATTCTCATTTCAACAATGCTTATCTTAATTTTATTCTGCGCTTTTATAGCCCAACATTCCACGCTATAAAATATCACATATATCACCACCTTCTTATAAAATGAGTCTATTCATTGTTACATAACACCAAATAACATTAAAAAGAAATGATACATTCTTTCACTTTTCTATCACACTATAGAAATGATTCATTCTTCCACTTCAACCATCCAACCTAAATTCTATTAATTCATCTTCATCTGTATGAACATCAATTTGAACAATAGATATGAGATTTCTGAAACATTCACTCCTTTTAATGACTTCATCACCCATTATTACGGACCTATCACTAGATCTACTACTACTAAAATTACTTTCATGTATTCAATTTTAGATCTACTCAAACAAAAACCTTGAGACTATAGTTGACCTCTATAATTGATGTTTTTTCTGACCTCTCTTTACCCTTATCCATAAGAATGATATCATTAGCAAAAAGCATACATCGGTACATTCTCTTGTAAATGCTTAGTAAGATCAAATATAACTAAAGCAAAAATATATGGGCTTAAAGCGGATTTCTGATGTAATCCAATTGAAATAGGAAAATACCTGGTCAATCATCCTTCTATTAAAAATTAAGTAATTGTTCTAGTATACATATCTTTAATGACTTGAATTTAAGCAACATCACTATATACTGATGAATTGTAAATAGAAATGTGACACATATAGTATCACTCTATATAATTTGCAAAATAGCCAAGGGTTAAAGTAGTAACATTTGTGTGTGTGTGTATATATATATATATATATATATATATATATATGTATATATGTATATGTATGTATGTATGTATATATTTATACACATATATCTACTCCCTACTTACACCTTAATATTGGGAGGACTATTATAGACTTATGCTAGGAGCCTAGGACTACCACACATTTTTGTAAACATGATTCTATATCTTTGGGGTAGTTGATCTTTTTTTATTTCAAAATGAGACAATTTATTGTCAAATAACACCAAATAAAATTAAAAAGTAGCTAAATTTTGTTTCATTGAATATATTAAATCTTGAGTAACTTAAACTAATCGTATCTGACAAGTATGTAAACTTATCAGTTATTTATTAACAACTCTGAGGATTGTTGGAAAATCAATTGATGGNAGTAGCTAAATTTTGTTTCATTGAATATATTAAATCTTGAGTAACTTAAACTAATCGTATCTGACAAGTATGCAAACTTATCAGTTATTTATTAACAACTCCGAGGATTGTTGGAAAATCAATTGATGTGGTAAATTTCTTATCACTCGTAGATTGATAGATATACTATAGTAGTTATTAAAAGCTTAGGTGATTTATTTTGAAGTTTTAAAAGTGAGCATACATGTAGTTGGGATTGAGTATTTACTATTAGTTGAATTTATGTATATTTATTTTTCAATATATCTACTACTATAAACCAGTTGAATTTATATATCTTTATTTTTCAATATATCTACTAGTATGAGTCCATTTGAAATAATAACTAGGTTTCAGTGTGAAGGAATTGTGGATTTAGTCAACGTGCTAAATCCAAACCTCATGAATTTGTACTATTATGATTCATATGAAATTATTGAAAGGAAAATAATATTTATAAGATTGGATATGATGATAGAATATCTTTGGAATCTTGATAAGATTATAATGTTATGATATTATTAAATATTGAATGATTTCCTACAAAACAAGTATCGAGAAATTAACTACAAGATAAAGCCATATTTAATTATGCAATGAATTAGGAGGAATGCAGGAAAATTAGAATTCGCTGAAATTATGTTATTCAAGTTTTAATATATTTAATTTGAATTGTTTTACCACCAATCTTCAACCAATACGTTGGGATCTAATTTTTTACCAACTCTTGGTTTCACATACAATACACCATGTGCGCACTTTTCAATCAATAATATTAATCTTTTTTTTGGAATTGCAATTAGTAATAAAACATGTCCGTTACTGATGGTGAATACTAAAGATAACCTGTTGTATGGACAATAAAACACTTCCTCCAAACTAAATTCTTGAGGCTGACTAATATTCTTGTACATTCCAAAATCTCAATATTCTTGGTTGCAAAGTGTTTTAATTACTATCACATTCTGAAATTTAAATTTTAAAGTTTGATTTTTGAATTTTTGTTGCAATTAATTAACAGTGATGGTAGAGTATGAATTGACATTCTTATGATGCTATTCTATTCGTAAGCTTACTGCTCTATTTATTCTTTATCCATGTTGGAGTTTGGTTTTCTTCTTTGTGTTTGCTCTAATATTTTTCTTGCCCCTTGGAGTTCGTGGGTTATGAATATTTTGTTTTTGGTGTTATAATTCATATTGATTTCTAATTTCTTGCAATTGAATTTCTTTGATTGAAGGATTATAGCAAGACTAGTGCTAATCCTTGTGGTTATTCAACTGCTAATTTGATGTTTTTGGTGACTATAGTTACTGTGTTACTCGCTACTTCTTTGGTGGTATTTTGTGGGTAGTATATCTATTTTATTTAGTGCTTGATAATGTCTAAAAATGAGTATATCCTGAAATATTTATAAAAATAATTCCATGGCTAAATATATTGATGTGCGTGTCGGCACAAAAAAAAGAAAGGAAAAGATTGTTTGGGGGGTCGCCCGTAAGAAACTGTCGGCAGCCGGAATCGAAATCCTGTCGCCCGCTTCGGAAGGACTTTTTAATTTACGTGTATATATATATATATATATATATATGTATGTATATAATTTTAGAAAAATATGAAATCAAACTGACCCCATATTTTTCACAGTTTAAATGAAAGAGCACTCTACCTCAAATCCTGTATCTACCCCGAGGGATAAACACAAGACTTGAGGATGAGGCTCAATCAAATAAACTAGGAAAACATATGACATCCGTTTGGGTCTGCGAAACCGTTTTATTTGCCGACAAGTTCCCCTATTTAATACAAATAATTAAATAGGGTTTATTTTAAGCTGGGTTCGGAAAAGCTTCCTATAAGGGCAAGCCCCTATAGTTAATTACATCTTAAATGACCGAAGTCACCTAAGAAAACTCTCGATAAAAATCAGGGAATAATGTCTTCAAAGAGGTCAAAAGGATAGGACTTTACAACGAAATCGGACGAAGAGGTGTGAAGGGGAAAAGCTCAAATCTGGAACATTGTTAAGGAATCCAAATGAAGAGAAACTAGGGGAAGCCACAGATCCTGAGGCGAACCTCGGTAGGTTCCCAGTTATCCTATGGTTTGGCTCCAATTTTAGGAAGAAAATATTAAAGTGTTTTATCCTGCCAATTTTTATTTAATTAGGGCTTATATTTGCGTGACAGAGTCACACAAATTGCCTAAAAGATATGAGAGTTTACGTCGTATCGGACGACAACCTCGAAACCTAGAACGAGTTAGGGCTTAAATCGTACAACAGAGCTGTACGAATGCCTAAAGAAAAGGTGGAGGATTTATGTTGCGCTAGGCAAACAACCTCGAAAACCTATGGATTGTTGTTTAATTTCTAGGAAAAAAAGATGGTTTTGCTGGGGAAGATGCGTTATGCTGTTGAAGATGGCTGTGTTGCCCACACNAAGATATGAGAGTTTACGTCGTATCGGACGACAACCTCGAAACCTAGAACGAGTTAGGGCTTAAATCGTACAA
>JXCR01133933.1:0-32990 GCA_002079205.1 Phalaenopsis hybrid cultivar | reverse complement strand
TTGCATTGTTTGATCAAATCTTAATTTGCATTGCATCTTGATGATTTTAGCAACCCTAGACATAGCAACATCCTGCATCGTTATTTATAAGTAGTTCATGGCATAACTGTTTTTTTTTATATGAAATTGAATTTAAACCGATCCACTCACATACAGGATACCTGGTGACAAATTCAATGGGGGAATGTACCAGGATGCCGGCAGTGATGCCAGCAGTGAGAGTGAGGCTGATCGAGCTTTTAGAAAGAGAAGGGATACTTCAATCACGTCTAGCCATATAGACCAGGATGGCCTTTCTCACAAGGAAAATGGGGTTTGCGGTCAGACACTTGTACCAGTATTCGAGTATCTGGAGCATGATCCACCGNTTCTCACAAGGAAAATGGGGTTTGCGGTCAGACACTTGTACCAGTATTCGAGTATCTGGAGCATGATCCACCATATGGAAGAGAACCCTTAGCCGAAAAGGTAAGTGCAGCTTCAATTGACCTATAATAGCTATCAACATATGCCGTCTGTCTGACAAAGTATGCAATACATTGCAGATTTCACTGCTTACAAACAAATTTCCTCATCTAAAGACGTACAGGAGCTTTGATTTGCATCCATCCAGCTGGATCTCTGTTGCCTGGTAAGCTTTGATTTCATGCTAAAAACATCATCTGATTCGATATCTAACACTTATAACTTGTATTATTTTATCTCTTTATGGTTTGATGCAATGGCTTCTCAATTTATGCAGTTTTAATAATTGTCTAAAAATCAATTTTGACAAGCAATCATGTAACGCTTCAATGCGGTGCAGGTATCCAATATATNATTTCCTCTTCTAAAGACGTACAGGAGCTTTGATTTGCATCCATCCAGCTGGATCTCTGTTGCCTGGTAAGCCTTGATTTCATGCTAAAAATATCATCTGATTCGATATCCAACACTTATAGCTTGTATTATTTTATCTCTTTATGGTTTGATGCAATGCCTTCTCAATTTATGCAGTTTTAATATTTTTCTAAAAATCAATTTTGACAAGCGATCATGTAACTCTTCAATGCGGCGCAGGTATCCAATATACAGGATACCTACAGGACCAATGCTACGGGATTTGGATGCTTGCTTCCTGACTTATCATTCATTGTCTACCCCACTAAAATGTACGTATTCACCTTTGTCACTATTTTCTGCAAATCACTTGCTGTTATAATCAAAATTCCAAACTTCGGAGTAAATTTTATAATCCGGCATTGCTTCATAGCTTTGCCTTTTATACACGCTTTCTATGTTGTGGCAGATTCATGCAATGGTCATTCTGAGGTGAATGGCATCAGTAGTGTCAAGGATTTCAATAACTTCACCCATCAATCAGCCAAGTTATCACTGCCTGTTTTTGGACTAGCTTCTTATAAGTTCAAAGGCTCAATTTGGAATAGTGACAATATAAATGAGCGGCAATTGGCAAGTTCTTTACTGCAAGCAGCTGAGAATTGGCTTCAGCGTCTAAATGTGGATCATCCCGACTTTCGCTTCTTCCTCTCACATTCCAGTTCTAATCTGCATTGATGAATTCTGTCAATATTTTCATTTTGCACTGGTTTGAGAGGCCAAGGGAAGCCATTGAAACCCGTTTGCAGTTATTTGTTTTGGTTAGGCATATCTGACAACCTATATTTTATGTAGGTCTTAGAAGTTGTATTTGTAGATAATTTCATAGGTCCTTTACCCATTTATAGGCATTCACAAGACAATTCGGATAGGCTAAATGTTGTTTAATTTAGAAAGCGAAAATACTGCCGGGCTTCTAATGTGAGGCTGGAATATCTTTAAAAAATCNGCCTTTTATACACGCTTTCTATGTTGTGGCAGATTCATGCAATGGTCATTCTGAGGTGAATGGCATCAGTAGCGTCAAGGATTTCAATAACTTCACCCATCAATCAGCCAAGTTATCACTGCCTGTTTTTGGACTAGCTTCTTATAAGTTCAAAGGCTCAATTTGGAATAGTGACAATATAAATGAGCGGCAATTGGCAAGTTCTTTACTGCAAGCAGCTGAGAATTGGCTTCAGCGTCTAAATGTGGATCATCCCGACTTTCGCTTCTTCCTCTCACACTCCAGTTCTAATTTGCATTGATGAATTCTGTAAATATTTCCATTTTGCACTGGTTTGAGAGGCCAAGGGAAGCCATTGAAACCCGTTTGCAGTTATTTGTTTTGGTTAGGTATATCTGACAACCTATAATTTATGTAGGTCTTAGAAGTTGTATTTGTAGATAATTTCATAGGTCCTTTACCCATTAATAGGCATTCACAAGACAATTCGGATAGGCTAAATGTTGTTTAATTTAGAAAGCAAAAATACTGCCGGGCTTCTAATGTGAGGCTGGAATATCCTTAAGAAATACCCCCTTCACGGAATATCTTTAAAATTTCGTGGCATGTAAGAGTGGTCAATTCCAATAGGTGAACTTATGCGCTTTATTTTTGTTATGATGTGGGGCTGTATAACAATTTGATGATGACGACAATAAAACAAATTTCTTTAGGCAGGACAACTGTTTCAAGTGCAAAAGTTTTCGTGTTTTCATCACACTATTTTAGTGTTATGTTCTGTGTCACTGCCTCTTTTTAGGCTAGCTTCTCATAAATTCAAATCTTCAAGTTTGATTAATAACAATCTTAATGGCCAGCAATTTGAGTTCGTTTCTGCAAATTGCTTTGAGATTTCGCTTCAGCTATCTAGACTTCTGTCTCATTATGGCTTAAATGCAAAGTGATGATGTCTGTTAATATTTTCATGGTGCACTTGCTTAAGAGATCTTCACAAGTCATCTAAATCCCCTTTCAGCTCTTGTTGGATAGGTTCATCTGAAAACCTATAATTTATGTAGGTTTTTTATGTTGCATATACATATATGCTACCTTTTTATATGATATTGGCAATATAAACATTTGATGTTGACGAAAATAAACAAAATATTGCATTCATGTGCAGAAGATTTATCTTGTTAATGGAAAAAAAAGTCATAGTTCTAATGTATTTACATATCTCACACCAAAACATTCATATTTANATATTCATATAATATAAGTTATATAATTAATATAATATATTCTTTATATATATTAATATTAGGGATGTCAAATTGGCTCGTCGTTCGCGAATAGCTCGTGTTCGACTCGTGTTTGGTTTCTTCGTCAAAAAACGAACACGAACAGTGATTTCACGAATAATTTCAAATACGAGCTTATTTCAAACAAATTAAATTTCAAACCAATTGAATATAAACACAAATTTTATTCATTGGTGTTGGGTTCGTTTACATGCAATGAGTGCAAATATTAAAGTTTGTATGTTAGATGTGTACATAGAGAAGAATTACGTGCGTGACAGCAGCGCGTGGAGCAAATCCCGCCATCTCAGCCTGTATCTCGCCGGCTCAATCGGAGCCTTTCTCCTCGCATTAAAGCTCCATATCCCTCGCACTGTCGCCTCGCCGAAGTAAAGACATCCGGAGCTCGAACGGAAGCTAAGTGGACATCGTGCTTTGGGAAAGGGAACGGCTTTACGAGTTGGCGTTGCTTAAGCTCGTTCGTAGCAGCGCGCACAAAAAAAGCTTCCCATTTTACAGGGAGTTTTGGTTCTGCTGTTTTTTTATGTAAAAAAAATTGGGAGATATGTAGTAGCAGTAGGGGTGTAAACGAGCCGAACACGAGCGAGAGCGAGCCAAGCTTAGCTCGTGTTCGCCTCGTTTATATTTCGAGCTCAAAAAATGTGTTTGTGTTCGGCTCATTTGCTTAACGAGCCGAACACAAGCTGTTCACGAACAACGAGTCCTTTGAACAACCCTAATCATATCGCTAAGACAATAAAGGTTTGAGCGAACACGAGCTGTTCACGAACAAAGAGTCCTTTGAACAACCCTAATCATGTCGCCATAAAATAATAAGGGTTTGAGCAAGATTTAAAAATTATTATTTATATTAAAACATCATTTGAATCAAATTTAATAATTTTTATTTTATTTATTTAATCAATATTTTAATTGATTATAAATCTTTGTAGACTTGTAGTAAATTAGATTTTNTATATATATATATATATATATATATATATATATATATATATATATATATATATAGATGCAAAGGATATGACATTTAGGGCTGTCAAAAAAACTTGTTCGCGAACAGTTCGTGTTCGGTTCGTCAATTCGTTCGTGTTCGGTTCGTCAATTCGTTCGTGTTCGATTCGTTCGATAAGTAAAACGAGACGAACTTGAATAAATTTTTTTCTTTCGGTTAGTTAAACAAACCAAACACGAATAGTGATGAGCTTATTCGTGCNCAGTAAAACACAAATTTTATATAAAAAAGAAACTTTATACAATAATAATAAACAAACAAAACTTCTCTGAAACNCAGTAAAACACAAATTTTATATATAAAAGAAACTTTATACAATAATAATAAACAAACAAAACTTCTCTGAAATTCTTTCTCAAAGCGAATCCCTTGTAGCCTATCTTGGACTCTTTCTCACTTTACAGTACTCTTGATTCTCTCTTAAAAGATGTAGGAAGAAGAAATCTCTCACTTCTATCCCTCTCTAAAAACTCTTAAAAAAGAATTCTCACTTAAACTCACAAAAAAAACTCTAATCTCTAATGAAATAAATGACAAATGAACTCTATGTGGTTGGGGGCGAGTAGAAGAGGGAGTTTTTTGATCAATTTTTGCCATAAATAGAGCGTATTATCAATTTTCCAATAGGTGCATCCAAAAACTCTTGTAAAAGCATCCAAATTCATTGAATCATCTAAAAATAGGTCTTGCACCGATATTGATGCCATCGACGCCCATTCTGGCCCCATCGACGCTAGTGACCCATGAATTAATTTTGTGCTCTCTGTCAAATGGTGCCATCGGAGCTGCTCCTGGCACCATTGGTGCTGAGTATATTCTGGCCTCAGTTCTGTAGGTATNGTCTTGCACCGATATTGATGCCATCGACGCCCATTCTGGCCCCATCGACGCTAGTGACCCATGAATTAATTTCGTGCTCTCTGTCAAATGGTGCCATCAGAGCTGCTCCTGGCACCATTGGTGCTGAGTATATTCTGGCCTCAGTTCTATAGGTATGCGCCGTTGGCGTCCATCCTGGCGCCGTTGGCGTCCATCCTGGCGCCGTCGGCGCTGAGTATTTATTTAAAAATGCCATTTTGACTTGATATTCCATATTTTTGGCTTTATTTTTGCATCAAGTCCTAAAAATCAACAACCTATAATAAAACATGTAAAATACCTTCCTTTAAAGCACAATTTTACCAAAAATGTGTATAAAATGTAGGTCTAAATATGCATATATTTTGGTGTATCAAAATCCCCCAAACTTAAATGTTACTTGTCCTCAAGTAACTCTTTTACTACATAAAAATATGACTCAAGGAAAAGAATTTAACTTCTAGATTTCCATATTTTAGTCCACTAACTCTAATAACATAACTTAAGAAAAAATGTAAAATAACTCAAATTAATATTAAAGGGATAAGAATATCTAGCAGTCAAGTTTAACATTTCTGATTCTCTATTCTTTTCAAGAAAATTGCAAATTGTCATATTAAAGCCACTTAGACTATCCATATACAAAAGAACTAACTGAAAATTTATTAGTAAATATGCTAATACTTAAATATAAGTTTAGAGAATGTAGTCAAGCCTTCTTCTTTAAGTTGATTTAAGTGAAACCAATTTTTGATTAGGCATCTCCTCAAGCTTCTTTTTTTTTCTTCTCTTCTTTTTTTTTATGCGAGGATTACTATATCTGGATAGCTTTTAATGATTTTAAACTTCACTATCCTCTTCATAAAGTTAAAAACTTTTCAAATTCCTTCACGTTATAAATTTTTATTAGCTTTAAAAATTTTTCATAAAGTTTTATTTTTTTCATCTTACAAGAATTTCTAAGATTTTAATATTTAAAAATACAAATTCCCTTACTTACAATAGAAAAACATAGTCTTATTCTCTCATACTAAATTTCTTAATTTGTAAAATTAACCTTTATTATTGAAATTATTTCCTTAAGTTTACTATATATTTGGAAACACAAATATAATTATCTAAAGTCACTCTCTAATACCAAAGGTCATGTTAAATTTAATTTTTTTTTAAAAAATAGCTAATTGATGACAAATAAAATGAAGTTTCTTTTTTTTTTAAAAAAATTTTTCTTTTCCCCCAAACTTAAAATTTTAAAAGATTTTGCATGAAAAGCTTAAAACATATAGGGTGAAAGAAAACATTTAATGTATAAAGAAAATACTTACCTGATGAAGGTTCTGATATTGAAACTTAACTCTGAAATATTGCAGGTGCTAATATAAAAGGCTACAAGTCTTAAAACATTAAATAACACAAAATACATATAAAAATTTGCTCAGAAATAATTCACTACAAATACATTTAACAAAGTACTAAAAACTAACAATAGTGCTACAATGATTTCTAATGTAAAAATAGTTTTACAATCCTACTGTTCATAATACAACATAACATTTAAAATAAATCAAAGTATCACAATCTAAACTAACAATAGCAAAAATAAAGTACAATAAACTATAAACAAAATAAAAGATCATACTAAAACTTCACCAGTCATCATCATCATCTTCTTCTTATACATCAAAGTTTTGCTGCTAATATGGGGTATAGACAGGGGGACTATGAAACTGAACTGAGTGGTCACCCCTCATATATCTAACCATTGCATCTTCATAAGCAGCATCATACTCAAACTTCTACTATGTCAAATCATCATTATGTGCATTTCTGGCCTCCATATTTTCCATTATGTTTTCCATCTTCAAGATATCTCCCTGTTAGATCATTGGCTGCTCCATAAGTCCCTGGATAGTAGGGGTACTAGATGTAGAAGGAATAGCCCTACTCCTACTTCCAGATCTCCATCTAACATGAGATTCCTAAGATTTAATATTTTTAGGCACAATAGGTTTTAGAGGTTCAATCCTCTCCTCATTAATACCAAAATCAACTTCTACTTGTTCAAATAGTGTGAAGATCGAGCCAGGGTGTGCTAATCCACCATTAATCTCACCCAAAGCAATAGAATGAGTGTTTCTATAAACAGTAGAGCCTACATCTATCCATCTCATGTACTGGATATGGAACTTCAAGATGTCTCTATCCTTTGTAACCTCGCTATGAAGATTTGTTGGTATCATTCTAGAAGCTATAAAGCAGTGTCAGACCTTAGATACTACATTTAATATAGAAAAAAGGAAGTTTACCTTAACATTATTCTTCACCTTCCAAGCTCCTCTTCTATCAGTAAGAAAAGAACTAACTTCATCTAAGGCCTCATTTGTAGCAGAAAATGATTTTTTTTGACAGCTAGATACATCCTCTAACTGATAAAATTCATTAATTCTTCTTGGAGAAAATTCCACCATTTTTCCTTGAACAAAAATGTAGTCCTCAAAGTTCCCATAAAGTTGGCATAGAATTTCATCACTATACCAATAATAGCCTTGCCAGTAAAGTAACAAAAAATTTCCCATTATCAAACAACGATTAATCTTTCGACTTCTCCACATAAATTTTTAAATGCTTGATCCAAAATTACTTTCTTAGTTGTAAGAAGACTATTGAAACAAATGCTAGACTTGTAGTTAACAAACTTTTGATCATCAAAATCCACTTTCCTCTTTCCCTTGCTCATTCTCGGTGCCATGGTAATCCAAGAAAAATTTTGAAAATCTAAATAAATTCCCAAAATTCTTAAAATCACAATGTGAAATGTTCTATACTTAAATATACTAAGTAAGAGTTCTTCACAAGAGGATTTTCTCAAAAATCTTCCCAAAAATTTCAAAATTTTAGATCTCGACAATGTAAGATAAATCCTTGGTGAAAATAAAAAGTTTTAAGTTCAAGTGTAGCTCTTACCAAGAGAAGATGAAATCTGAACTTCTTTTGTCTTCAAATCACCTCAAATCCAAGCACTAGTAAGCCCTAGGTGCATAAACCATAGGTTGAAGGTAGCCGAAGCGGTAAAAATGGTGTTTTTACTGTGCAAATTGCAAAATTTTAAGAGGTCTGAGCACTTTTAGGTCATGGGCGCTGTCGGCGCCAGTGTTAAAAATCCCATAGTTTTAATTTTCATAATTTCAATTTTCATTCAATTCACTCTAAAGTCTAATTAGTATTTCTAAATACTAATACTCATCCTAAAATAATTCATAAACAACATCAAACAAACTTTTATAAATGAAAATCCAAATTTTGACAAACACACATTTCTAATCACACTCACACATACATAAACCAAACTAAGATATAATTCATCATTGAAATCAAGCCACAACACTAGAATGCTGACACAAATCTAGTCACACAAGTAAAGTTAAAAGAGCTCTCAAGCAAACTAAATCTAACACAACCACATTAAAAACATAATTACTCTAAAATAGTAGAGTCCAACTTCTTCAATTATTCTGTTTCATCTTCAGTACTTTCTCCTCCTTTAATATCTCCCACAAACTGGTAATGAACATACAAATTGTAAAAGAGCGGTACAGGAATTTATTAGTCAAATTCTCATCGACCCATCCATTTTTCTTGAACATCTGCACCAAACCTGCTTCAATTGTTCTAGCATGATCAAAGTTCTCCTTCATCCTCCAATCTAAGTGATAAAAAGGGTAGCTAAAATTTCTTATTGCATTCATAATACTCTGAAGTTCTCTTTCAATTTTCTTTATTTTCTTCTCCAAAATTATTGAACTTCCAACAGTATGTGGTATTAATGGTGTCTAAGCATGTGATGAATGATCCAAGATAATATCCAGTGCTTCATTTCCATTCCCAATATAATATTCATCAATAAGAATCATGGGCTCCTAGGGTAATAATACTTTCTCCCAACTTTTATATGGAACTTGAGATCGACTGCAAAGTAAGAAAATTGCAGAAGGTTGCCCCAATCAGTATATACGCCCATTCATAATAATACCCATAATAGATTTAAAAATAATTGTACTTTCTTTTGTAACTCTACTAATATTTATGGTAGGGAGTAATTTTGCAGAGATAAAGAAATGCCATTATTTAGATATTGGATTAAACAGTGAAGTGGAGAAACTAACATATCCCTCATCTTTGATTTCCCAATTATCATTTTCATCCGTCCGAAATTGATATACATCTTGCATCATATCTCTCGTTTGGATAAAATTTATATAATGACAGATTGTCACATTTTCTATCATATACAAATCATTAATTTAAGGTGAAGTAAATGGTACAACCTTACCTCGAATGAAGACGACTCCTTAAGTAATTCCATGTAAGTTACCATAGAATTCATTTACCACTGATACAACAACTACAGCGGTAGTGTAGCATAGAACTTCCCAACACCTCTGTACTATGATTTTCTCAATCTGTGAACTTGGATTACTCAATCCATGATTGATAAAGCCTCTCTCCTTGATAAGTCGCTTATTCTTGATGACTTTGTCGTATAATCTCTGTGCATCAAAACTAAAAAACTTTCTTTTATTAAAAAATCCATACCTTGAAGTATTTTTATTATTGGAAGCCATGAATTTTGAAATTTGGAAATTTCTAGTCATCCAAGGCAGTTTTCAGGCCTTTAAAAACACCTCTCGGCGGCTATTTAAGAGTACAATCCCGCTAAAGTCCGTCAAATTTGTCCTGAATGCACAAAACTACTTGAGATGCTGTCGGCACTCCCGATGGCACTGTCGGTGCCATGACTAGTGTAGACAGGTGCCGTCGACACCCATTCTGGCACCATCAGCACTAATGGTCAATATCGCGTTGCTTCTTTTTTTTGGGTTCAATTCAATTCCAAATTTTCTTCCAATACAAATATTTGTCTTATTTTATGAAATATAGAATTGTGTAGGATTCAAAAGCATTATTATTTCCTAATATAAAACACTTTTTAAACAAAATAGTAAGATATTATATATATAAAATTGTGCAGGCTTTGTCTACATGAGGAGGAATCTTTGCCTCATCTCATTTTTGAATGAAATTTTGTCCAACTTGTATAGCTCCAGCTGCTGTCACACCTGAATATTGATAATTTACTTCTTACTTGGGACAAACTTATCACCTGCTGGCAGACATGACAAAAGAGGAATTATGCTTCTATACCCCTAATTGTTGCTTGGTTCATATTGATGGAGAGAAACAAGGCTAAGTATGAAGATTGCATACCAAAAATTGAAAAGATTGTTAGAAACAGCCTATCCTATGTACACAAGATGATAAAATTTAAAAGATTCCCTAATATTTCCAACTCTTACTCTTGGGGATAGCCTGACCATATTCAAGTCTATAGTTTTTTCTGGAGACCTCCAGAACTTAATACTATTAAGATAAATACAGATGGAAGTTTCAATAATTTAGGAGTAGATGTGGGAGGTGTCTATAGAAATCACTTGGGAAAATGCTTATTACACTTTTATACTCCTGTTATCGTTGTTAATGCACTTGAAATAGAACTAGTTGCTGTATATTGGGCCCTAAAGATTGCCAAAATGATCAGCTGGTATAATTTATGGTTAGAATTGGATTCTAAAGCAGTGATTAATATGTTGAATTATGAGGAGCATTTACCCTGACATCTTACATATTGGATCAAAAAGATCAGAGATCTTACCTCGCAGCTCAAGGTACTCTGTACTTTCATATATAGGGAGGGAAACCAGCCTGCCAATTAGCAAGCAAAACAAGGTTATAACTCAAAGAATTTCTCTGTTACTGTTACCCCTCCCCATACCCTTCAATTTTTATTGTAGGGAGATATGATAGATGTCCCACATTTCAAAATTGCTAATCAAGATTAATGGGGATAGCTTTGCTTCATTTGATGTTCCAACTCCCCCTCTTGTCTAGTGTTGCTCCCCCTTTGTTGCTTGGGGATTGTTATATTGAGCCTTACTTTGCTGCCTTTAAAGGAATATTGTTGTTTTGGTTATTTTTTGGGAGGACTATTGATTCCTGTATTGAATCAACAAGTTTTCCAGCAGATCTTCCTTTTGTAGCCTCCTCATNGTAGTATTTCGAGCCAAAACGAGCCGAACACGAACGAACACATCTTAGTTCGTGTTTGGCTCGTTAACTTATAGAACGAAATTAACGAGCCGAACACGAGCTTCTTAACGAGTCAAACACGAGCTGTTCGCGAACAACGAGCCTTTTTGACAGCTCTAAGTAGCAGGAGCTTTCTGAACATCAAGTTTTACTTATTTCACACCTTAATTTTAAATATTACAGCCATAGCATAAAAAAGTATTCAAATTTAAACAAAATATACACTTTCCTTATAAAATCCTTAGCCCTGTTCTGCTCGTTATTGTAGATAACATCCATAGAAAATAAGCAATAATAATAATTGTACACAACAAACATCTTAGCATGAATCTTGAGGAAATCTAATGAAATGGAAGACAAAAGGATATAGTCCAACGAGTTCTGCTGGCAAAAATCAAATGATGCTGTATTGAGATAGTCAAAAGATGGAAACATTAAGTGTCATTTTCTTTGGTAGGAAGTCTGAGCTGATCGAACGGAAGAAGGACATCTGAACTAAAGATAGAAGGACCTCAAGCCGAGAGGCAGTCTTTCACGACTAGCTCTCCCAACCAATTCCGAAGCTCCTCAAAAATCATATAATAATCTAAATAACATATTCATGATATGCTCTTAAGGAATTAATCTAGAATTTCTATGTTCATTAACTTTGACTTCAATTTAGTATATTTCTTATTCTTAACTTTAACATCCATTTCAGAAGCATTGTTTAAACATAACTTAATACAACATGACTGAAATGTATCCCATCAACATAGCGGGACAAAGAACATACCCGTTATTGTCCAAGGTGAAAATGTACTTATTCATCTTTGAACGATATTCTCCAACTGACACAATAGTTTGTGATCTAAATTTTATTATTTTATGAGGTGATACAAAACCATCTACACATGTAGATACATTGGCGTCCCTAGCTAGTACATAAGAGGGCGAACACCTTTTCATAGCATGCCCGTACAACAATCAAATATACCATATTTTTATTCTTTATAACATACATTATTTTCTTATGAAACATTTTATATTTATCTACTTGTAAATAAATATCATTCTAACATAATCAAAAAGTCAGATAATAAACTAATATCATTTAATGAAAAATTGAACTATTGTGCCAGCATTTATGCAAAAATATCTCCATGCATATTTCATGCCTATCAATATGTAATATGTAAGAGCCAATTATAGTTTAAAAATAGAAATATTACTATAGATTGGAAAGATAATTATTCATCTCTATTATCATATTAAATTCTCAATCTTAAAGTAACCAATTTGACTTCTTAATATCTCTTACTTTGGTAGTATTAACCTAGAAGATAGAATTAAACTTTAGGATTCAAACAAATTTCCATTTAATCAAATTATTTTTCAATTAGTATTGCTATTATTATTATTTTTAATTCTATGTATTTGCATTATTTGCTCTCAATAATAATTAAGGTAATTATTTTAATAAGTAGATTAATATTTTTTTTTCCAATTTATCTATAAATATCCTCCATTAATTTATAAAACAAGAACTTAATGAAAACAAATTCTATTTTTAACTTAAATGTTCTTCATCAATAACTAACATTTATAATTAATAAGAATACTATCTTATATTATTAAAATACAGACCAATCATATTATCAATTTACTTTATAAACATTGAATCATTGTAAGGAATTTGAATTTAAGAATTCATTAATATAAATTTAAGAGAATTAATTATTTAAGCGTAAGTTCGTAACTTCTTAGACATATAATAATAATAATAATAATAATAATAATAATAATAATACAAATAATAATAATAAAAACAATAATATTTTATTTTTAGGTATATAATAAAATTTTATTTAAGAAAATAACAATCATTCTAAATTTAATAAGAGCAATATAAATCATAAAATATTAAATTAATTTTTTAAATTATTCTTTGTAAATTTTATCATCACAAAATTTTTTTAAAGTATACAAATGTAAATATAACCGCATCTTACTACAAAATTGTTGAATCAAAAAATGTCTGAGAATCACGCCCAAGGAGTAGAGCACAGATGATAGAGTAAAGAGAGAATAGTAAAATAATGAGCATCTAGCTCCTTTTTTTATAAAATGGCTTCCTATTTATAGGCATAGAAGAGACTTTTATTACATTATTACCTTTGAGCCATTTTCTATGTAAGTGAATGTAGGGATATTGTATTAATTCATGCTATACATGAAATTATGCTAATAAACAATTATTAACTGAGGGTAACATGTTTTTCATTTGCAAGCTTGTGTTGTTCACTCGAAGATCATGGGTCAAGTCGCGAAAGGATGGTGTGGAAGATCCTCGATAAAATATTTACGTGGTCTCTTCTTAGATTCTAACTCGTTTGCCTTATTTGTCAAATGACAAAATATCTTTTGTTCGGCCTTTTCCTCGGAAGTCCCTCACTCGGCCTTCATGTTAATCAGCTCGCTAATTAGGCGGGCAACTTGACAGAGCATCCGTGACAATCTCCTTATTCGATTTTCTCGAATACTCATCATAGTTTGTTGATCTGTTTCGTCGCATCTTGACCGGGGGTCTCACTTCTTTTGTCGAGCTCCTTGACTTTCCATAAAGATTCGTGCCGCCACAATCCGGTCATACATATCTATTTCTCCAACTTTATTGGTTTTTTAAAGTGACAGTTGTGATAAAAATAATAAAGTTAAATATTACATTAAATAGTAGCTTTAACTTCTGAAATCATCATTTAATAATTAGATTCCTTGAATTTTTTTGCACTACTATTGTATAAAAAGGCTGCTATTAGTAACTGAGATTCTCACATTTCTCCTTGGTTCAATTTGATCGCTCTTTATAGTAAGCATTCCGAGGGCAAGTGGTAAGAAGAGCAATAATCCTTAGGAACCATCAGGCAATATTCTTATGAAGGTTTTTGGATTGCAGATGGAGAAGCTCCGTCCTTCAAATGCATCCATTAAGAGCCGTCATCAAGAGTGGTTTGACCAGCGAGCAAGGAGAATACCTGGAAGAGAGCGAACCTACTAAGAGAGTGAAAAAGTTGGTTTTAGAAAGGATACATCGGTGGGGCGTGATGGTGACCAAGGGAGCGACTCATCGGATGAAGTTCCCTTATCGCGTTGGAAGTCCGCCAGGGGCCAGGTTGCTATTCCTAGTGGAGGATCAGCTATTTCTAGCGGTTGAAGGAAGGAGGAGGCTCAATGGGCTCCCATTGGAATTTTGGCTGAGAACGAGAGAGCTGTGACTATTCTGCCCATGCCCTATGAGAGTTTCTTGTCTTTGCCCTAGTCTGAGAAGGATCAACTCCTTGGTAGAAGTTTGATGTTGATTTGTTCATCGAGGTGGCGTTTTTTAACCTTTTGACTTTTCCTTATGTAGTTGATGTGATCCCTATTACTGAATAGCCTGATGTTGTTGAGGGTCAGACATTGGCTCCTTGAAAAACTGCAAGGAATCAATCAACGACAGCTGAGAGTGAGTAGATTGATTCTGTGGTTTTTTTCATGGATGAGACGACAGACTTCTTTTCATGCAAAGCAGAAGCTCAGAAGGAGGCCGAGGATCAGTGGGGAGCCATTGTAAAAGAGCTGAAGTTGCGGCTGAATGCTCTTTCGAAGAAGTTATCAGTCGAGGTTCTCGAGCTTAAGGGTGATGCAAAGGATCACCAGACCAAAACCTAGATTATGCTAATGTAAACCACATCCTTGCCTACGAACCTAACAAAAATTTGAGTGGCCTGTTCGATTTCTAGGTTTCAAGAGGAAGCTGATAGTGTCAATTGGTTTAAACGGATGGTTGAGTTTTGTACAAAGAGTTGTTGAGGCAAGGGTTAGTCGCTCCTCAAGTGACTGATGAGCCGGTTGTAATGTTATTTATATCTAAATTAATTATGTTTCATTTCTTGATTTGTGTGTCTTTTTAAGTGAATAACCTAGTTGATTATTTCATTTTTATTTCTATGACTTGACGTGGGATTAATGTTCCCAAGGTATGGTCTGCAGCTCTTCAGCTTCCCTCTGATTCTTATATATATGTAGGGTTGGAGTCCCTTCGTAGGTTTACCTTTCTCTATTGTTCCTTTAGTCGCCTATTCTTTCTAGCCACTTCCGTAAGCCTCTCTTTATGGCTTCTAAATATCCACCCAAGAGTTCAGAAAAGTATTATGTGCTATCCTCGGATTACGTTTCAAGGCTCCAGGAACAATATGTCTTCGAGGATAGTATACTGCTGAAGGTTCCTGCTTCGAACGACCGGGTGACTAATGATTATGAGGGGTGGCCTGTACCAAGACAATTCACTCAGGGGCTTTGTCTTCCTTTTTGCCGTGAGCTTTAGACCATCCTAAACCATTACGACGGTAATTTGGCCCAGCTTGAGGTGAATTGCATTGCGACAATGATGACCTATGTCATTTATTACCTCCAAATGGACATCCTTTGGCCGAGGCAACTATTTTCTCATGTATTTTCTTTCAGAGTTGATCCGAAATAGTATGTAAATTTTTCTTCAACTTGAACGATTAGGCTGATTGACATAGAGAATGAAGTAAAGAACTGGAAGCATAACTTCCTCCTGGCGTTGGCGAGAGAATGGGATTTCTCTACTCGGCCGTCTGGAGGCCTTACAAGCATGAGGGCATTCTACCCCAGATGTGAGGCTTGGCATCATTCGTTGAAGGAAAAATTTTATTTATTGTTTAATATACTCATGAGGACATAGTAAATAGGGTTTTGAACCCATGAGCAAATGACTCAGGAGTTATGGGCTAGCTCAGATGTGGAGGAGGTTAGGTGACAGGTTGACAAGATGGTCAAGGCTTCTATTAGGGACCCGAGGATGAAGAAACCCGCAGAGAGTGAGAAAGCATCCTCGAAGGGGTTTCAGGTTCAAACGTTCTTATTTATACCTCTGAAACAACCGTCGTAATCCAACTAATTTTGATCTGTGAGTTAAGATTGATTGAAAGAAAGCCCACCCTTCCCACAGGTGGTACATGAGGTGATGAGGAGGAAACACCATATAGTTTTCGGTTCGATACATAAATTAATCCTAATGATGAACTAACAGAGGTTCATGGAGATTTTTGGTTTGATCTGTCAGGCTTTATTGATTTCACCTGGAGGTGACCAGCCTTCGATATACCTAGTGATTTAGGGATTTAAATTTATAATTTTAAAACTAGAGATTTACCACTGTTAAGCATAAAACACTAGGTAATAACGCAAGTGCAAGTATCGTTCAAGAAATATAGGACTTTCTTTAGTCTCGAGTATCAAACGCACAGGGAGGGCAGTAAATTTTAAAGACAAAAAAATTTCAAACTGAATTTAATTAGTCTTATCTAGAAAATAAATTCAATTTTAATGTTAGCTAGGAAATTCTACCAAACTACTTCTAATCTCTAAATTTACTTAAAAACTAATTATACTAAAGTTAACTAAAATAGGAGAGTGTAGGCTATTAATAAGTACCTCCCCTTGCAAAGAATTTAGTACTTAGTGTAGGTTTAGAACAACTAGAATACCTAATTAATTTTGTGACAAATATGTGCATGCATTTTCCTTACCCTTTTCAAAATGCATAAAGAAACTAGGTTAGCTAAGGAAGTATTTATGTCTGTCACCCTAGAAACCTACTAGTTACCCCCAGTAAAATTATATCCCTCTATATTTGCACTGATCAACGAATTACTTTTTCATCGCCCCTTTTCAAAATGCATCAATGTGGTTCTTACTAGTTGCTGAAGCCATAGCCCTCTCGGATCTTATGGTTTCACAATAAATTTTAACACAACAACTCTCCATATTAAAATGTAAATGAAACCTAAAGTAAAAAACCGTCACAATCATGAAATGAAGTTAATTCTAATTGAATCTGCATCCTACACATGATATTGTCTCATCACAAGAGGAAGGACAAAGGAAATTACTCAGATTGCATGAAAAAATCACCAAAACACATCATCTTATGACAAATCAAAGTCATACATTATGAATTTACTTAATACGAGATAATGTGTAACAATATACTTATCTTCTTCCCTGAGAAGTGAAGAGAAACACTACCCCAAATGTGATTTCCAAGTTCTCCTTGCACTTCTACAACAATTCCTTACAATACACTCAATTCTCTCATATTAAAATATAGAAAAGAAATGAAAATCTCTCTTTTTCATCCCTTTCCTGCACTCTTCTTCTATGTCCAAGCTTTTCCAAGTGTTCTCTCCCTTTTGATCGGCTTTTGCATCCCAAAATAAGTTCCAAATTCATGTCAAACCACTGAGAAAGTGTTCTGGACAGTTCTGGCATCTAGGAGCCCAACTGAGGCGCCTAGGCGCCATCTTCTTGGGTATTCAGATGAAACAAGTGGCACCTAAGCGTTAGTATGTGGCACCAAGGTGCAACCTTCTTAGAAAAATTGTCAAGGTTTTGCGCCTAAGTGCCTATATGTGGCGCCATGGAGTGGCGCTTAGGCGCAAGTTCAGGGCTAAGCTCCAATGCTTCATTAGTCTCCATTTTGCTTTGTTTTCACTCTAGTTCACTCCAATTCCTTTGCCTATTATACCTACAATAAAAACATGAAATTACATTCCATTAGTGTAATGTCATCAACAATAAATATAAAATACAAAAGAAGAATTAACATGTTAAAGGACATGTAAAAAATACTATAATTTTTAAAACATGGGATTCCCTAAACTTAAACATGAAAATCCCTAAAGTTAAGCATTACTTGTCCTCAAGTAATACTAGAATTTTTAAAAATTTAATTTTTGATTTGATGTAATGTGTTTCTTCAAGATATCCTATATTTTTGTGTTAAACATCTCATAATGCAATCTTGGGGAAATTTTAGTGAATGGGGCTATAACTAAAGTATAAGACTATCATGTATTTATCGTAAGAATCCTGATTTTCTATTTACTTCAAAATAAAATTGCAATTTGTCAAAGTTGGGATTCCTAGAAAGTATAAAAGACAAAATTTTAAAGCGCTCTATTAGTAAAACTTTAACTAATACCATTTTAAAAGAGAATCAAGCTTAAGATTGTAATTGAGTTTTCTCCCTTAAGAAAATTCAAGTGAAAAAAAATATTAGTTAGGCATCCCCTCAAGCTTCTCCTCACTTTTCATTTTTTTTTTTATTTTTCATTTTATTTTCCTTTGCTTTTCTTTTTCTTTTAGGATCCATTTCAATCTTTTCTTCTTCATTTTTTTATGTGAGGATTACTCTAAGTGGATCAATCTTTAATTGTTTTGAATTTCACTATCCTTCTCTTAAATTTAAAAAATTATCATTTTCTTTCACTTGAAATTAGTTAGTATTAATTTGAAAGTAGATTTTAATAGAGGTTAAATTCTTATGAAGTATAGATCTAGGAATCTTTAGTTTTTCAAAAATGCAATTTATTTTTAGTAATAGTAAAATCATTTTCCTACATTCATACAAAATTTCTTAAATTTAGATCAATTTTATTTTTTCCAAAATGTCAACTAAATTCTTTATAACATCCCTAAAATCAAAATCATAGTACCCGAAATGTAACACCACATACCACATTTAAAATTAATTTTAATTTAAAATATAGACTACTGAGGACAAATAAAGTTTAGCTTTTAAAAATTTTCCTTTTTCCCCAAAATTGTTTTTTTAAAAAGGTAGAGAATTAAGTGCAAGAATATAACAGGGAAAAAAGAAAGCAACTTACTTTTATAAAAAAAGTACATGTATAAATAGAAAAGAAAACATGCATGAATAAAGAAATCACAACCCTACATTTTTTATATGGAATTGCTAAATAAAAATAAAAAATAATCAAATCATCGAAGCAGGTGCAGTAAAATAGATAGTCCAGTGCATACGTTCAGCATAAAAATACAACTAGAAGTAACAAGGAAAACACAACTATCCACATCTACTACAACCAAAATGAAAAGATCTCATACTCATCTCCCTCATCATCCTCATCATCCTACTCCATAGGCTTGTGTCATTCAAACATCTGATATTGTGGGTACGAAGGAAATTCCGTTGGATTTTCTCCACCAATCAAATATGTCGTCTAAAAACCTCTTACAAAGATGCATGAAAACCAGCTTCAAATTCACCACACCACTTATTCTGCATATCTAAATGCTTCAAATAATTAACATTTTTCAGATATTTGCTCCTGCCTAAAGGAGAAATCATTCTCTAGACTCTTCAAATGGCCATAAATAGAATCCAAGATAGTAGGAGGTTGAGTAGAAGCATGAGATGTAGAGGGTCTAGAGGTAGAAGGAGTGTTAGAAGATATAGTCCCAGATCCAAATGCAACATTTTTGACATGTAAATCCACATTAGCCTTACTGATAGGCTTCAGTGGTTGCAACAAATCCTACAAAGTCTCAAAACCAACACTAGATTGCTGACACAGAGTGAAGATAAGAGAAGAGTATCCTAACCCTATAGTAGTACTTCCCTTGGCATTATTGATAACAAATTGTAAATGAGCGAGCTAATATCAATCACATTCATTGTTTGGATACAATAATTCAATGCAACCCTTTCTCCAGTCACCTCACAGAGATTGGTGGATGGAAGAAGTCTAGCTGATATAAAATAATGCCACGCTTTTGATGGAGCATTAAGCTTAGAAGAAAAATTTATCTTATGATCGCTTATGGTTTTCCAAGCCCCTTTTCCTAGGCCAAAAACAAAATAATCTCATCTAGTTGCATATCATTAGGCTCAAATGTGGAGAATAACCAGTCATATACGTCACTCAAATGGTAAAACTAGTTGGTTCGCGAAGGAGTGAATTCCACTAACTTCTCCCTAACAAACACTGCATTATCAGTAGCCCCACGGAGATTGACATAAAACTCTCTAATGTTAGAAATAAATGCTACGACAGTAGTGTAGCATAATGTTATGAATTTTATTGATAAAATTCTTGAACGTATTGCTAAGAATATTGAGGGTTTGGTTGAAAAAATTACTAAGAATGTTAAGAGATCTTTTGTTAAGGAGCCTGTTTTGACCACTCGACTGAAGGATGTGTTGGTTGTTTCCCCTTATAAATAGTAGAAACCATAATGATATTCTTTTTGAAAACCTTATGGGGCTTTTATTTCTTCTTAGGGTCAACAAATGTAGATAACGAACTTTTGAGAAATGAGAGCTAAGATGCTTCCTCCTGAAAACTAGAAGTCTTATTAAAAAGATTCTCAAAGATGCGTATATTGAACCCAATTATGAAAGGACCATCGGTCCATGAATATTCTTTAGGAGAATTTTATTTCATGTTCCTCTTAAGGTTATATCTCCATTTCTTTTTTCTCTTAAAGCTGTTGTTTGCACTTCAACTTAAGTTTAAGACATCGCAAGGTACAATCAAGTAAAGTCTTGTCTGGACACTAACTCTTAATCACTAAATCTCCTACGATGATTCAATGATGAGCCCTAATAGAAATCTTAATGAAGATATTTTTGAACTTTGTAAAAGGTTGGATTGAGTCGTTGGACAAATAAGCATACTAATCAAATGCCAATTTATAATGACTACTGAAAAACTGTCTAAATAGAAGAGCATCATTACCACCTGCATTGTAACCGTTTGCTAAAAAATGGTGAGCTGTTATTAAGGCATACCTTTGTTGTTGAACACCTTAAAAAAAGACGGCACAAAACCTTTAGGGTACTGCATAACATAAAATTCTTTATGGTATGGCCTACCCTTCGGAACAAAGGTTGTTTCTAATGCTTGTGCGAGTGCTTCCTTTTCTTAATACTCAACAAATTGCTTGAGCTCATTTTTGGGAACTACAACAGACTTTAGAACTTTCCTAACAACACTAACCAACTTCTCATCAACAAACAATCTCTTTAAAGTAGGGTCTGGCTCTGGTTATGCTAGTGTCTTTGGTTGTGCCTAAGATGGAAGCATTTGCATATGAAGTGAAACGACCAGTGATATCATCTAGTTAACTTTCCCTATAAAGTTGTTAATGATTGTATCCTTCTTTTGGAATTGCTCAACTTTAAGGATAAATATAGAGCTTGACATATCCTCATCATTATCATCCCATTGTGCAAGTAGTTCATATTGATGCTCTCGTAATGCGAAGCCATGATTTTCAACTATCAAAACCTTTATGAGGTAATACATCAAATCCTCCTCCTTGATGTTAGGAAATTAGGTTGCTTTAGATTAGAGGAGCTTATTGTGTGTGATTTTTCTCGTAACTCGTTGATCCCGAAAAATATAGTTGTGTAAAATTTATAAAGTTGACTCCGCTTTGCAACAGTGTCAAAAACTTGATGTGGTATTTTATGAATAATAACGTCAAACACTTAATGTTGGGATTTTACGCAAGTATACATATCGTTATCAAGTAATATAAGACTTCTATTTAAGTCCCAAATATCGATCTCACGAAGAAAGTTTAAATTTGAAGTGATAAATTAACTAGGAAATTCATAGAAATAAAACAAAATTACTGTTACTAATTTCGAATGTTTGAGATACTATCAAAACTAAATTATTATATCTTTATTTTTAAAGGAAGACTATGAATTTCAATGAGCAAAGCTTTATATTGAGTGTAAATTCTTAAACAATTAAGGGAGGAATATAAAAAATAAGTGGATTAAGGTCGTGGGGGCGGCTTCTATTATGGTTACATAAGCTTGAACTCCTTCCCCACATAGTAGCTTTTGGATGTGGAGCACAATAGCAAAGTTTCTAGCATATAGCTTATAAAATGGATATATGTAATTAGATGTATTATCTTGGCCTTTAATTTTATATTAATTTAATATCTACATATGTGTGAATTTATTGTATAAGATGTTGAGTAAAGAGCCAACCATGATTAAGATAAATATTCACATCTATATGAGATAGCAAAACTAGTACAAGATTGATAGCATATTTCTAAAGGTATACTTGAGTGAAATGAAATAAATTGAAATACATGTTTTAATCAACTTTCTTATTTAAAAAAATGTCACAAATTATACCCTTTTATAGGTAGGGCTATGAATTTAGCTTGAATATTGTTAATCGCTAAAAAATTGATTTGAATTTTGGATGGGATCTAGATTGGATCGAAATAAATGAGCAGTGCTACGAGCCAAAATTTTGGATCAAATTTTTTTTCATCCGATTTCAAGCTGACCCTAGCTTTGCTCGAAATCAAATTGTTATCTGCCCTAGAGATGTTAGAGCTATGAATTTAGCAAATGTAGCTCGAAGACTGTTAATCTCTCGAAAATTGATTCGAACTGTGGCTCAGATTGAAGTAAAAGAGCTGAGCTATGAGCCAAAATTTTGAATTTAATTTTTTTCGAGCCGAATCCAATTGGTCTCGAAACAGAATAGTTAACAACCCTATTTATATGTAGGAAGGGGAGAAAATGATTATATGGATCAAACTCCCATTATATAAGAGATGAAATGCAACAAATTATACGATGTCTTGCAGCAATTGGGACTAAGAAGGTACCATCTCATTTCAACCAGTAGAAATAAACAAAAGGAATTCAAGTGGCTCGTTTATCTATAATTTAGCATTACTGCATTCCCATAGAAGTAAGACATGCAAGGAATTCCTTCATTAAACTCAGTCTTAACATTACATCTATAGTTAAATAGGTTATGCAGTCATTTACTGTTTTCCTGTACACAAATCTCCACGCCCTTCAATTTGCATGCATGATGAAAACGTTCACTATTTAAAAATCAAGCACCTGCATTGAAATGATTAGAACTCTCCCTTACGAAGGTACAGACACTGCATTATTCTTTCTCATGCAATCGAGTCCACAAATATTTTATTGTGAATAGACATGTGGAGGAATATTTGCAGATCACCGCCTACTCACTTTACGTTAGTACTTCATGTGGTGTTATTCACCGCCTATCGTGGAGTCCACAAATATTTTATTGTGAATATTCGAGTATCATGTGGTGTTATTCACCGCCTACTCACTCTACGTTAGTACTTCAAAGTTAGAGCTACGTTCGGATTGTAATAATCATTGTGTTACAAGAATATCTCGCTGTGTTATAGGAATATTCCATCAACTTTATTTGTGAAGAATGAAGTGTTATTGAAATATTTCCAGTATTAGAATATGACGAATAATACAGTTCCAAATCAAATAATGCGGGAGAAATTTCAATAACGCCGCAAAATGATTGAATAACACCACATGATACTCGAATAACACTTCATTTTTTTACAAATAACGATAATAGAATATTTCTGTAAAACAACGAGATATTCCTATAACATACCGACTATTGGAATCCCATTTATTGATGGAGGGTTGCTTTCCGTATGAAAAATTAGTAAGATGTGATACCAGCTTGAAGTATTCGCTATAGAAACAGCCAAACAACGATGCAGAGAGTGAAGAAATTGGCATAATACAAAAACTGAAGTTGTCAGTGTCGGATCAAGTTTCGTTCATATTTCATGTGAGTTTGCCATACAGAATTAAATTATGGAGGGGAACGCCAGATTCTTTATTGTCTTCATTCGAACAAAAAATCATGAAGAATTGTTTTCCTCTGCTGAAATTATGATGCTATGTCATCAAAGTACATTATAACTGCCGGTTAAGAGATGTTGTAGACAGCTGCTGGACTATTCATCATGACCGTAGACAGAATTATTGAGAAAAGAGATGAATTTACACCTCTTATTCTAAGATCATGAACTGATGAGAATCATGACGGGAGAATGATGTACTTTGTTTCATTTTTCTAAGTATTTACAATCTGGAACAGATGTTCTGATGGGAAAAAAATTGCGTGTGATAGACGTACGCAGCGCTGTGCAATATGGGGGTTATACCGAGAGTACAAGGGGGTTACATCCACGGTATAACCCCTTGTAACCTCTCTGTAACTTTTTGTAACCTACCTGTAACCTAAAATAAGTTTCGCGCTTTTATTATCATATATTAAGAGGTTACACGTAGGTTACAGAAGGTTACAGGGAGGATACAAGGGCTTATACTACGGATGTAACCCCCTTGTATCCTCGGTATAACCCAATATCGCACGTAGCGCTGCATACGTCTATCGCACGCAATTTTTTTTCGTTATGATGGGTGTTACGGAGGCACTTGAAATATTTTTTTTTGTGTTTAAAACTATGATAGGTATAATGTTTTGGTGGCTTCTCTTGTTGTCAGCTTTCATTGTGTAGGGATGAAATACGATGGTGTCAATAAATTGTTGTAGGCAGGTCTTCTTGAACAATTGTGTGGAACATGCCAACTTAGTTGGGTTAGATATATGGACTGAGTTCAATTATTTTAGTATTTTGAGGCCTTTGAAATATAAGTTAGGTGATATACATCAGTATGGGCTTGCTGAGAGTTGATGGTAGAGGGAGAATAGGGAGAAAAGTTTCTTCAAGCTAAATGAATGGCGAGCATCTGTATTGGACCTGGACTTAATTTGGGCTAGGATACTACTGCATAATCCTAGTTTTTTTTTTCTTGAAACCCTTATTTATAAATAAGAATTGGGTCGGAGCACTTCTGAAAAGGTTGTATGAGCGAAGGAGTTGAAGGTTTCAACCATTAGATCAAGTTTATAATAATCTTTAGATTGTAATCCGTGTGATATTACTTTAGTGGCTCTTTTTTAATTATTTTATTCAAAGGAGTCTTGCTAAAACTATAAATACTCATTTTCTGTTTTGTACAAAACACTCTTCACTTGTAATCTCTTATTTGATACAGTGAATTCCCCTTATTTGCCCGTGATTTTTTCCATCTTGGATTTACCACGTAATATTTTAATATTCTTTCTTTTGTTTTTTTTTTATTATTTATCGCATTGATTATATATCAAGTTATAACAAGTGGCGACAAAATCATTTTTGATTTCAACGATGGCAATGGTAAAGTATGACATTCCTTTTTTAAATCACAAAACTAGAGATGCAGGCAATCTTAGAACAAATGGATCTTGACGATACATTATTTGGGCTCCAAAAGATGCCCTCATTATGGATGCAGGAGAAGAAGCAACGTAAATATCGAAGGTTCTTTCTCAAATTCATCTTCATCTATCAACTTAAATTTTGTAGGATATTTCAAAGGAGAACACCACTTCTGCGTTATGTCTCAAATTGGTACAATTATGCATGATGAAAATTTTGGGCAATGAGTTGCACTTGAAGCAGCATTTGCACTTTCATAGAATGATAGAAGACAAATCTATTATAGATTACTTAATTGCCTATAAGAAAATCATCTATGATTTTGAAGCCATGAAGAAGTATGATGAAAAAGATTTGGTATTAATCATATTGTGCTCACTGCCTTCATTGTACACATCGTTTAGAGATATCATCTTGTATGAACAAGAGACATTTACTCTAGATGAAGTGTATAATACTCTATTTTCTAAGAAGAATATGAAGAAAATTGTGGATGAACCAAATTCTTAAAGAGATTGCCTTATCGTTCGAGTTATAACTCAAGATAGGAGTACTGTTGCTGATACAAAGAGCAGATCAAAATCTAGAAATAAGGATAAAACCTACAATTACTATAAAAAAAGGGGCACATTAAATTTTAATGTTACAAATTACAAAATATAAATAAGAAATTAAATTAAAACCAGAATGACAAACAATCAAATCGTTTTAATGAATCCTGTGTTGTTGAAGAAGCTATTAATGATGGTGAACTCATAGTTGTCTCCAACAGAGAACCTTAAGTTTTTTAGGTTCTTGATTTAGCTTGCATTTTTCATATGTGTCCCAATAAAGATTAGTTTTCAACATATGAAATTATGTTAAAGGTTACCATGTTAATGGGTGATAATGCTCCTTGTAAGATATTCAATGTCAAATCTATTTGAATCAATATGTTTGATGGAGTCATCAGAACATTTGGAGATGTAAAACATGTTCTAGATCTATAAATGAATCTAATCTCTTTGTACTCTTGATACTAAAGGGTACAAGTAATTTGGTGAAGGTGGAGTTTTGAAGGTCCACAAAGGATCTCTTATTATGATGAAGAGACAGAAGAATACTGTTGGACTATATCTCTTGCAAGGCTCTACTGTGGTTGTTAATGCAATGGTTATTACTTTTTCCATTTCAGAGCATAAGAGTGAGAATAAGATGGCTAAACTAAGCAAAAGGGGGCTTCCAAATGTTCAAAGTATTACTAAATTGAAGTTTTATATGTAATGTGGCTTTTAGTCTATGCAACTTGTTAATGGCATCCACTTTGATGGCTTATGATTCATTGACTAAAATTTCTTGTGAAAAGTATGTTTCTTTCATAAATGCTCTCTTGTCTATTTAGTTAGTTTTTATGTGTGAGCTTGTTTGCCATGTTAGTAAGAGTAAAGAGAGAACTTTAAGAAAATTGATAATTATGACACTTTAGAAATTCACTATATGAGATATTGTGATTAGCATCAGCTATTTGTGTCAGACTTTTCTGACGCAAATATTAGTATCAGATTTGCATCTGAAGTGCGGCGAAGATTGGATTTGATATTTGTGGTATATTTTGATCTACTTTGAGGCATAAAATTCGATGCACAAATGACATACTAAAAACATCAAAACCTAAAGCTAAACTGCAATGAATTTCGAGTCAAATTAGAATTTATAAAGTCAATGCAAATGCTTTTCTTGAAAGCATCGAACTACGTTTAACAAAAATCTTACAAAAATTCCACCGCAAATAACAAATCTTTTGTAGTTGCTTAATTGTGCCAAATTTGCTCATTGCAAATTCAATGAAAATCTAAAATTCAGATCTTATGCATCATTTCTCTTCTCTGAAGCCAGCTCTTCCCCTCTCCCCTCACCGTCTAAAGTCCTCTCATCTGTTCTTCCCCTCTTTGCCTAATCTCACGCTTATCTCCCCCTGTTGGTTGCCTTTTTTTTGAAAGGTACATTTTTTAATTTAATATTTATATATATATATATATATATATATAGCTTTGAAAGATAATAATTTATTTTTTTTTGAAAATACGAGACCAAACCGATCTCATATAAACAATAGTTTAAATAAACGAGCATAACACTACAACTGATGCATCAATCTCGAGGAGTAGACACATTACCTACTAATGAGATTCGATTAAATAAATTAAAGAATTTATGACGTCTGTTTTAGTCTGTGAAACATTTATGTTGACCAACAAATTTTTCCTATATAATATAAAAGATTAGACAGGATTTACAATAAGCTTGGTTCTAAAGTTTCCTATAAGCGCAAACCCCTACAGTTAGTTACATCTTAAATGACCGAGGTCACCTAAGAAAACTCTTAATTTAGATCAGATAATATTGTCTTCAATAATTTTAAAGTTTAGGACTTTTAAGGTCGGACAAATGAGTGTCAAATGAAAAAAGATCAAATGAGAAAAGTCATTATGAAATCCAAAGGAAGAAAACTAGAGGTTGTCACAGTTCCTGAGAAGAACCTCAATGACTTCCTAAGCTATCCTATGGTTTAACTTCAATTTCTGGGCAATATTATATGTTTCATCCTGTCAATTGTTATTATTTAGGGCTTACACTTGCATGACACAATCATACAAATAGCCTGGAAGATAGGAGAGTTTATGTCATAACGAATTAAGACCTTGGAGCCTAAAATGAGTTAAGGCTTAAATTGCACAGCATAGCGGTGCAAAGACCTAAAGATAAAGTGAAGATTTATGTCGTACTAGACGGACTACCTTGAAGTCCTATGACTTGTTATTTAATTCTAAGGAAGATTTGTTATTGTAGATCTATTTGTTCTCTCGAAGTTGCTCTTTTGTACATTCTTATCATACTGCCCACAGAGTCTGCTCCAAGCTCCTCGTCGAAGTGACATCTCCAGGTTTAAGATTTAAAAGGTTTTATCATGTATGTTTAAGTGTTTTGGTTTTGTTCTTGTTCAAATGTCTTATTTGGGAAAGTTAAAGTTGATTAGAGTGACACCGATTAGGATCTCAATTTTCTTTCATTCTAGTACCACTATTTTCTTTTGAATTTACTTAGTCTAAACGAGCTGTTAAGCTCATTTAAACTAGGGAGATCTCGTTAACAACCATAGGTACCTCATCCGAGGGACTCCAGTAAATTCAAAAGGATGTATTTTGTTTTTTTTTTATTTGAAAAAGATGTTATTTTAAATTTGAAAATATGTTTTCGTATTTTTAGTTTTGGTTTAGTTTTACAGGTAAAGTAAATAAATACATGTAAGAAAATGTTGTAAAGTAAATAAATAAAATTATATTGCATAAAATATAAATGTGTACCTGAGCCTCTACTACCGCTGCATGATTAACATCATAAAACACGATATATTTGCAGAAAATTTAAATAAATTATAGAAAGATAAACGGAAGTATTCGGTACTGAAAAATTCAAAAAAATGACTCGTAGCAAAACACGAGCAAGTAAAAGAACACCCGTAGTCATATGAGCTAGACTGTGTACTTTCCAACCTTGAGTAAGAGCTACCAACCCGATCATCTACGGAGGGCAATCCTAATCATGATCCAAGTGATTAACTGTGGTCCTTTATAAGTTTTCATTTTAAATTTAATTTTTATGCATTTAAAATTTACTTTATCAAGCAAAAGATATTTCATTTATAATATTTTACACAGTGGTTTAGTCCACAGGTTGATTATTTTGATCAAGCTAGGACTACAGGAAACCTATGAGTGTTGGGGGCAATCATCTTCTCAAGAGTCGTCGAATAGTATCATCAATCTTTATACTCTCTCCTTATTGTAGTTCCACGAGGTATTCGATACTATTCTAAAATCCCAGGTCTTATCCCTCGTTTTAACATACATTAACATTATCGTCATCGCCCTAGCCACCTAGACCTCAAACTTACATAAGTATGATGATCCATATATGGCAAAAAAAAATCCTTAGTTGCTCAAAAGGATTTAAATACCTTAGAGAAAACTCAAATCCTTGAGCATTGGGTAGATTAATATAAGATAAGTGGTGTAGGGCATTTCTATTGATTTTGGTGAATTATCGGGTCCCGAGGCATAACTTGGTGGGCCCCTAAAAGTTTTAATGGATGATTTTCTTGAACAAAGAATAACAAGTTCAATTGTTTTTCAAAATATCCAAAAGATTATAAAAGTGTCATGGGTATAACCCCAAACAACTTTTAAAACCCCTTGAACTGTTTCGAGTTCATTTAAACTCATTATGCTATTCATTGATCATCCGAAGTTAAATTTAGTTTTAGTGAATTAATTTATCCTGTGCTTGATGAACCTTGATGTTTTAATTATCCCAACAACGAAGTACTCAGACATTCATTTGATGTTTTATTCAAGATTTATGTAAGTTTAACGTTACATGGTTTAGCTGCAAAGTTAGGATAACTGCGATCACAATGTTTACATGCTTCACCAGCTGAAGGACGAGTCATAGTATTAGAACCAATAGATTATGTATTATCCCATGTCAAGTGAGAAGTTATGTGTATAGAAGCGAACAGCACCAAAGTCGTGGAATGAGGGGAAAGTAAAAAGAGAAATACGTAAGCAATGCTTTTCTGATTTTTATTCTTTGTCCCCATTGGTTTGAATTTATCAGCACTGCAAAATATATATTTCATCTCCAGTGCATCTTCCGTATAATATAACATGCAGCTATTAACACAACAATCCATTTTTTAAGATAGTAATCCTACTTCAAAATTAACTTTTTATTTATGTACAAATCTTCTAGAATTAAATTCTCTGCAGGGCTTGTCTCTTTTAATAATGTTGCTATTTGATTGAAGCATTCCCTAGGCATGTTGAAATCAGATTTGATACTCAGCATTCTCAGGGTGACCAATAACTCCGTATGCAAACAACAACCTTCCTATAAATGTTGTTGTGCAAGATTTAATAATTCATAGAATGATTGTGCTTCACTGTTCAACTCTTGATCATCGTCAGATACACTCACAACAAAATGAGCTCTACTGGCATCAACAATCATTTCCTCGTACATGCGGCCAAAATCGTGAACTATTGGAAGGACATAACTTAATGAGTCTCCAACATGATCATCTGAATATCTGGTTCAAATTCACTATTTGAAGTTCAATGCTAATAATCATTTTTAAATTCCTTACGATATAGATCCAACTTCAATTCTTTTCAAATTAAATTCTTCAGGCGATAGTTACGCTTGATTCTTGTGTTTCACATAGGGGCATCAAAACTTGCCTTTTGAAAGGTAAATAGACAGTTATGATACCACTTGCACAAATTACTCAACATCAGCCAAAAACGCGCCAGTAAGTATTTTTCTTCATGGATATAATCTGTTATACATATATGAACTCACGTTTAGAATATCCATTTATAACAAAAATATAATTTTACTACTCAGTATAATTAGATATTAGTTGTATAGACAATACAGATCTCATAAACTTCATGCATACAATTTTGGTGGGGTTGGCTACATGAATCTTTTTTCTTCATTGTGTCATATTGAGTGTCATATTATTCATTTAATTCTAATAGATTGAGATCGTTTTTTATACAATATGCCTTGGTCTTTTTAGGTCTGCCTTTAACTTTCTTGAGAAGTCATATCTATATCATCTACTATCCTAATTGTGTTATTTGATGACCGAAGTTTAAGATGACAAAACAACAAAGTTTTTTTCCCTCTCAGGATGGCCAACTACATGAATGTTCCTTCTCCATTGTGTCCTATTGAGTGACATATTTTCATTTAATTAATAGATTAAGATCAGTTTTTTTACAACATGCCTAAAGTCGGTGCAACACCAACTCTTTTTAATCTTTCCCAACGATATCTAAGCCGACTCTCTCAGATCCTTTCAACCACCAGCACAACACCAACTCTTTCATGAATTAAATTTTTTTCACCTTTTGACTTTAAGCCTAAAGCCATTCATTGCCCTAAGCACTTTTATCTGCAGATTCTAACATTCACACTATACAATTAATATGCATCATATATCTAACACCTAAACTTTAAATTTCAAATATTCACAAAAAAATGACATTTCACATAATAAAAAGCTCGAATGGGAGTTTACTTTGCCCCAAACATGATTTGGCCGGTGGAAATGTTGTCGAAGTCGCCCGAAGTCCTTGAAGTCGCCGTGTTTCGCCGTATTCACTTGGGAGTTGCCCTTTTCACCGTCCCTCATGAGACCAAAATGGAGTTAGGGAGAAAATGTGGCTCGGTCACGTGGGGAAGACATATTAGGGAGTTTGCGTCTGATTTTTATATCAGTCATGACCGTCGACGCTATTAAGTTACTAAATGGCCGGCGCAAAATCGGATGTTAAATCCGAAATATTTCCTTCCATCCAATTTTTAAAAATTTGGTAGTGCTAAACGATAAATCGATGAAATTCGATGCAAAGTTTGGGTTGAAAGAAAATCCAACCTAAATTCTGTTGCTAATTTATAAGTTTCCTGTAATGTTTGATTCATTTTTCACAATTTAGATTTTCATACATAATACAATGATAGCTTATCTCTCAATCTGAATACAGGAATAACAAAGCATAAACTCCTTCACTTAAAAACACTAAGAAAATACATTTCCTCACTAATGTACATAAAATCACATGTATCATGATTTTACTGTCTTCATCCCCACATCATGCCTCTGCCCCTCACTCTGCAAAAGGAATATCAGCAAGATCCTCTCTATAAGGCACAGTTCCTCCTTCTTTGTTGCGACTGAAGTGAGGCGACCCCTTCTCCATTTCCATTTCAATGGAGTCTGAGTTATCCTCAAAAGTGGTAACTTTATCTTTTCTGAAAACCAAATAAATAACTGATACAATGTAGGCAGCCATTAGAGGGAACACAAGAATTCCAATAAATACAGTAGCAGCCTTCGGTAAACTGCTATGGATAATCCAACCAACGAAGCCAGTGCTTAGATAATATATGTTTATCCCGATGATGCCCGAACCGAGGATCCATGATACAATAATGATCTGCAAAGATTAAAGCTTTTTTCATATAAATCTCATTTTTTTCTTATATATATTTAACTTTAGATCAGGACTCGGAACGTAGAGCTACTCCGAACGTTCGAATTGCAATAGTCAAGAATATCCCGCTATGTTACATGTATATTCTATCTGCGTTATGTGTAAAAAATGATGTGTTATTCGAGTATTATATAGTGTTATTCGATTATTTTGCGGTGTTATTGAAATATTCCCCTGCGTTATTTGATTTGGGGCAGTATTATTCGACATAATCCCCGCCTTATTTCAATTTTCACTATGTTATTGGAATAACACCGCCTCAAATCAAGTAACGCGGTGGAATATTCTAATAACACTTCAGCCACAAATCAAGTAACGCGGGAGAATATTCTAATAACATCCTAAAATAATCGAATAACACCATATAATACTCGAATAACACTTCATTTTTTTACAAATAACAAAAATTCAATATTCCTATAACACAGCAGGTTATTCCTAACTATTGCAATCAGAACGTACAGAGTCCTGATGTAATATTTTTCGTGAGAAATATAATCACAACATGGAATAGAAACACTCACGTAGATGGAGTTCTTGTGGGGACCCATCTTGGTTCGGCTGCTGCTAAATTTGAGAAGAGGTATGAGAGCAAACGGCAACTCAAACGACAGTATCATCTGCAGGACTTAAATTTAATTAATGGCTGTTTTCTGATGACTATTGACAAAAAAAAAACTAAGTTAAATTCTTAATATGGCTGAATGCTTGGATTATTATATCACTACCAAAACAAAGAGCACATCAAAATATTAGAAACCTCAGATCAAATAAATGATTGTAAACTA
>JXCR01133931.1:34862-45680 GCA_002079205.1 Phalaenopsis hybrid cultivar | reverse complement strand
AAACAATGACACATGCGGGCGGACATTTGTGCAGAGGAGAGCCCAGATCAGCCCNTGGAGGGAATTACACAACATAGTGGCTCGATTACGGGTTATCCATTTGCATGACATGTGAGTGCGAGGAGTAAGTGTATGAGAACACTAATCCAAATGTAAGGACTTCAAGCAAGCAATTCATAGACATGCAAGGTGTTATACAAGCAAAAAACATAAAAGCGGAAAGTGCTAGCGTAAACTGCCTATAATGTGGTGCTAAGTGACATAAAGATGCCACAAAGCGGATATATAAATTAATGAACCACTGGGAGACATGAATACACATTATGAGATTATGAGCGGATATGCTCATGAGTGCATTATAATGCCTAGATTTTTTTTTTTTGTCTTCTCCTGAACCTTGTGATATCATATTAGGAAACAATGACACATGCGGGCGGACATTTGTGCAGAGGAGAGCCCAGATCAGCCCAAAAAAAAACAGCACAAAAGGAAGCCGGACGTAAATCCTTAGCTAAATTCATTTAAAAAAGGTCTGAGTGGTGAGCTCGTTCTTATTAGTTTTATAAAACCATAATAAACTTCTGTGTTGGATTAATGGTTGTCAGCGTCTTCACAATAGTTCTGTGATAAAAAATATGACAAATGTTATTATTAAAAANGTTCTTATTAGTTTTATAAAACCATAATAAACTTCTGTGTTGGATTAATGGTTGTCAGCGTCTTCACAATAGCTCTGTGATAAAAAATATGACAAATGTTATTATTAAAACTTAATAATAATTAAAGTGTTATATTATTTAATATAAAAATTTTATATGTGAGCTATGTACGTGAAGTCCAAAAGAGACAATTACTTAATTGGAATGAAGTTAGTGTGAGCTTTTAGCTGACAGCCAAAATGCTCTTGCAACTAAGCATCCCATAAAATTTGATATTTTGACACAAACACACAAAATAAAACAACCAAAACCACCACCAGAGAAGAACTTCCTCGTCAACTCATGCTACTTCCACCAACACAGGGGGCAGTCTCAGGTAGATAACTTAATATTTTGTCCATTCTGAAATATCATTTTTTTCTTCTGAAATATCACTTTGACATTCATTATTCTAATTCCGCCCTACACCAATACCCATCCTTTATCCTCACAATCTCCACCACCACTTTCATGACAAACAACATCATCGGCGCGGTCCACCACCCCCTGTGCCACCGAGTCATCACCGTAATCCAAGTCGCCGCCATCATCTAAATCATAGTTCAACTCGGATGCCTCATAATCCCTGTCGCAATCCCTCTCCAAACAAAAGTCTGCAATCTCGTTTTTGTGTTTGTGGTTTCCTTTGGCCTTCGGCCTCGCCTTGGTTACCGGATTGTCGTGGCAGCCACGGCACCTGGGCCGGCTACAGCGGCTGGTATACTTCGAGCTGTTAGTGGGCTTGGAAGGAACCTTTGCATAAATCCCTCCGATAAACGGCCCATTAACTCGATTGGTCACCTTCTTCAATATAGGCCTAAGATCGCCGGACAGCAAGGGCTCGACTGGAAAGGTGAGGACCATGCCGTGTTGGCGACCTTCTCTTCTCATTTTTTCAAGCTTTTAAGAGACTGCGTTGTTGGGTATCTTCTTCCTCTGGCTCTGTTTTGTGCTTTATATGGCTTAACATTTTTCTTGCAAGGCAAGAAATGATGCCTGGTTTCTAATATTTGTATAATTGGCGTAATGGTCAATGGGTGAAAGCATTAAAATAATATGGACGGGACGACGGGGTAGGATGAATTGAGTGGATTCCAAGTTATCCCGGCTGTCAAAACTAGAAACTGAAGCCGAAATGTTTAGCCCACTTTGGTACTACCATTTTTCAAATTTGACGATGAAATAATAGAAGTGTGATTAGATTTTGTTTGGTTCAATTTAAATTTGTATTTTCTTGTAAAATTGTTTACGTTCAATTTAATATAAGCTTTGCTACATGTCGGAAAATTCAAACCAGTAAAATCATCATTTAATGTCTTAGTGTTGCACGAAAATTCAGCGCTCGGATATAATAACAAAGTAGCAAGAGGAGATACTAAAATTTTTAATAATGAAAAATGCTTCAAAATGAAAAAACCCATGAGGTATAGCCAGACAAAATAATTCACTAAATAATTTTAAGCACATAAATCGACTATTCTCTTGAATTAGAGAAGATGGAAATAAAAAAAGTAATAATCACACATGTATAATTGTGGTTTAACCATAATAGTTGTAATTGAGTTACAACTGATGTAGTTGATCATGACGAGTAGTCGGTGGATGAAATAGCAGTAGTTGAATGTAGCGATCGTAGGTGATGGTTGTAATAGTGACAATTGACCACAAAAGTTATAAACTCATAGTTGGAAGTTGTAATAGAGTTAGTCGTTCATATAGTTTGTAGTCAATGACTATAATAGCGTCAGTTGGACATAGAGGTTATAGTAGGAAGATGTAATAACGTTAGTTGGTCACACAAGCCATAGTTAGAAGTTATAATAGTTGGTCACAAAAGTCATAGTTGTAAGGTGTAATAATGTCAGTTGGCTACATAGGTCGTAGTTGGTTATGTCAATAGCATCATTTGGCCACAGATCGTAGTTGGAAATTGTAGCAATAGTTGACACATAGGTCATAATTGGTTGTTACAAGAGTGTCAATCAGCCACAGAGGCTATAGTGGAAAATTGTTGTGGTAACTGGCCACATAGGCTGCAAATGTGTTAGTCGGCCACAGAGGCTGTGGTGAGAAACTATAGTAGTAACTTACCACATAAGTTATAACTGGTAACACTAAGAGTGGTAGTTAGCCACAGAGGCCATAGTGGAAGTTGCATTAGATACTGGCTAGATAGATCATAATTAGTAGTTGCAAGAGCGTCAGAAGACCTGAGAAGTTGTATAGAGAAGATGTTGTAGTAACTGAGCACATAAGACGAAGTTGTTTGTTGCAAGAACTAAGGTGTATATATAGAGAAGATGTAGTAGTAACTGAGCACATAAGCACACTAGTCGCATATACCATAATTGGTACTATACTGATTGGTGGTCGCAACCATTTTCTCGAGTTTATTATTTTACACCAAAGACATCACTTGTAGGTATGTAATGTAAGGATAAAAATAGGTGTTAGGAACAACTAATTATTCTTGATACAACTATCATAAATAGTTGTAGCCAAGAGTTGTCGTTAGATCTTTAAAAAAATGTTATTTGTTATGTCGTATTTAGGATACTTTGTTAGCAAACAAAGTTTATCGACGACAGTCAGCAGAGGCCGCCAGCATTGGTCGACAGCAGCCGACGTCCAGTGGTTGCTGCGTTCGGCGGCTATAAAAGTTGGATGTTATCGTTTGGTCTTCACTTCAGAACTATACTGGAATTTGATTCCATTTTTGCAAGTGAAAAAAGCAGGTCTATTTATAGTTTCTAGGGGGAGAGGCATTTTGTTCATTCGATAAATAACTCTCATAAACACCTAATCGAATTGCTCATATTAATCCTCCTTGATTATAAAAATTTGTTTAATGATTTGAGGACCTTAATGACTTCACATTTAAGCAAGCTTATGCTCGTTAGATTCCCCTAATAGAGATGCAATTTGACTATAATTATGTTAACTTTTGAGCTTATTTGACCATGCAATTAAAGAACTGAAGCTTTCAAAACTGCTTTGATTTCTGGATTTGGACTTGATCAGACTCGGTTAAGACCAATTTCGTGAGCATCTGGTTCATCTTGTTGAGACAATTAGTTTGATTATAAAATTGTTGAAATCAAGTTTTTGGATGATCTTTAATTTGAATCTGCAATGTTTCTTACTCGAATAATGTTGCGAGATTCATGCCAAATGATAAAATTTCTTGATGACACATCAAACTTAAAGGGAGATTTATATGCTCATCACATAATTTTTATGTACTTACAAAACTAACATCTTAACTTTAGTATTTATTTATATAATAACATTATGTGATAGGTTACTCTCAATGCTAGAAAAGTTACTTTAGCTCAATAGGAATATATAGCATACAAATGCAGATAAAAATGTTATAAGCAAGATTTTATATGAAAAACTTAAGAAGGAAAAGGACTATGTGACCTGGTCTTCTCAGAATTTTCTACTATTGTTGAATCATCTAAGGACTTTGGACCTTATATCATTTGTGGGCTCACAAAACCTAGGAAGAACCTGTGAAGGGAGAGATGAAGAAGGATGGACACGTGCTCTCCAAATCCTAGCTTCCAATTTTTACGAAAGAGATGGAAGGAGAGGATCTAGATTCAGAGGTTTGTCTATCGTTCCAATTAAGGCGGGAGAGCCTCTCTCATTTTATAAACTCTTAGATGACTCTCAATCCTCATAGAACTGTACAAGGAAGCAAAATAAAGAATGTAATATTATAGACCATACAGTATGAAGTCTGTCCACAATGTCCCAATTGAAAGATAGGTTTGAGTGTCGGATGGGTCATAAATAAACATGGATGTATGTTCGCTCTTCAATGATGATCTTCACTTTGGTGGTCAGTTGAAATCTAGCGAAGAAGGTTGGTAGGAGAATTTATTAAGCCCACAAACTTAAATTAGAAAAATAAATTGTATAGATTATAAAATGAAGATTAGTCTTTCACTTTGATTTGAAAACGCATGATAAATCATGTGCAGCCCTGAATTTAATCCTATTCATATCAATCAGCTCACGAATAAAATTAATAAAAATCTTATTAAATTGAATTAAATCAACATGTATTCAGTCCTATTAATTTTAAGTTTATTTTTGTACGGGGATGGTATGACATTTATTCATTCTTGTGTTACAGCGGACTCCAGATCAAATTAGGCTCAAAAGGGGACGATTCCATCATCAATTAGCCCCTAATTCGCCTTCTGAAGTGTAAACATGGAATTAGATGCAGATGCCTCTTTTCTATTACTTTCATGTTTTAGCATTTGAATGAAAATTTCCTCATACCACTTTATTAAGCCTTTCAAATCTGATACGATATTGGAAGATTCATTTTATGCGGTACAAAAAAAAATATATGTTTTTAAGTTTCTGCACAAATTAGTGGAAAGTAAATGAAGAATTTTCAAATGTCATATTCAAATGCTAATCTTATCCCAAATATATGTACATCCCCAACGCAGCCTAATTTACATGAAGAAAACACAAAAAATCTGTTGTAGAGTAATTGACTGAAACTTGTTCCCCATCTCAACTACACCACTAAATATTACGTGCATGCACTTAAATTTCATGCATTTGACAGTCAAATTTATCAAGCATTGCCCATCGATTCCGTTTCTTCCTGCCATTTATAAAGCATATTATGCATGCAAAGCCAAAACTTCTAGGAAATATGTGCAATTCTTGAAAACTAATGGCTCAATATGAAAGTTCAAAACATTCCCCTAAAACCTTCAATTTCATCTTTATGTATCACTAGAACAAATATAACATGATCGCACATCCCTCGCACCAGCCAACAAAGAGATCATTTGTGGTCGCATTTGTTTTTTATTTTTATTTGCATTATTAAAGTCTAATTTGAAGCAATACATATTTGACATATTTGATGAAGATATCATTCTTATTATAAAAACGCAAAGTTTGTACACGTGAATGGGGATACTTCTGCCTTATCAAACAAAAAAAAAAGAGTAAACAATGAAGAAGCTAACGTCTTCCTAATAAATTACAGATGGAAAAATAATTGTGCTGAAATATAAATTTGAGTTACCTTATCACAGGGCTGTGTGGAAGCACGAACAATATTTTTTCTCAAGCGGACTCCTTAGAGTCCTCCGGAGAATTAATAAGTGGAGCGTTAGGTCCATCAGGAACTGATTGGGCAGCTTCTTCGTTCTTGTTGACAGGATAAAACACGTAATGCTGTAGTATGAAGAGGATATCAAAGAATACAACCTCCTATTTAAAAAAAAAAAAAAAGAAGCACAATAAGTTAGAATTAAAAAAAAAAAAAACTCCAAGAGAGAATCACGGTGCTACTTTGCAAGTTTCATTTACTCAATCAGTTGATTTGGATTGAAAAGAACATTAATCATAGTAACTAAATGGAATCACCCTCTTAATTCACTTGTCTTTTACTAGAGGATTAGCATCATCAATGGATCTTAAAGGTAGTGGTGATTATTTTAGGAGGGAGATAGAGAATTATGTACCAGCGAAAGCAGGGTCTTCCCTATATTGCCGTAGAAGTTTACCCATGTATCTGTACAACAATAAGAACAGGTTAATGAGAACAGAGTTTCAAAATAAAAGATTAAAAGGGTGGGTTGGAGCTTCTTATTTAAAAGCATGTTGGGCATACTTTGGTCTATAGACTGAACAGACATTTGGACAAAATTGAGCAGTCCACCAGTTAGATCAAGCAAAATATTCCCAATGCTCCATCCTACTGTGCTCTTGCGTTTGAAGTTCATGAATGCCTGTAATAGCAACCCTGGTAATCAACACATCTAGATGCATAAAATGAAAATTAAAAAAGATGCATTCAGGAGCTCCTGAGTTAATCATGCATGACAAGTTGTATTAATCCCATTTTTGTGAAAAATTTACTTTTGAATTTATGAAACAGAGGCAGGTCTCGACATTTGAAATATCTTGTGAAAATTTTAGAAAAACCACAAACACCGCACAAGAATTATAACACTTGCCCAACTTATCATTTCCTACAATGAATGAAAATAAGATAGATAGGCAATTATATAGGTTTAAATGCTATCAAAATTGAAAAAATATTCAAAACAAGAGGAAATGTTGATAAACAAAAATATTAGGGGTATAAAAAATGGACCCCACATGCCAACTTGACTTGAACCTGACTCATAAAATCCAATTTCGGGTTGACCGAATTAAATTTTGGGTTGGATTCAAGTCTAAAGTTCCAAATAGTTTAATTTTTTGGGTCGGCCAAACCAAAATTGACCTAAATATAACCTGCTAACCAACATTTGATTTGAACTTGACTTGAAATTAACCCGAATTTGACCCAAGTAACTATTACACATATATTAAATAAGTCGAATTCTGGTTAGTCAGGATGATGGCCGGTTGGGTTCAGGTCAAACTTTCTGATCCAATTAATATTAAAGTCGGGTTCGAATTAAACGCTTTCAGATCAGGTCAATTTTGGGTCAAACTCGAACCCGACCAATGAATCTGATTTGATAGCCCTGGCAAATATTAAAAAGCTTTAAATCATAAATGAATATGAAATTTGTTGATGGTGTTGGACAAACTTAGATTGTTGTAGTACATCTGTATCCGTATGAACAACATATTAGTCATAAAATATGATGAAGGCAACTCAGGTTTACAATTTAATATGATGTACATTACAACTCAGGGAAAATGATCCATACTATTTTGGTTGGTAACCTGTACTAGTATGAGGGCATAGTTTTTTTTTTCTTATCTAATTTCAGGGAAACTTATCTTCCTGTCACATTTGTAACGCACTCAAAAGGATTCATGCATTCAACTTACACTCACAAAATTGAAAATTAAAAAACAAATTTTAAGTTGGCCAAAAATGAAAAATTACATGTTGCAGGACATATTCCTCACCCTCTAGCTAAAGGATGTAGTTTGCAAAAAATTAACTGATGTTTCAATTAATCCCAATTTAAATTTTGATAACAATTTGAAAACTCCTAAAGAATTATTTGATGAAAAAGCTTGTTATTATATTCAACATATGTGTTTAAGTAGGCGTTACAATGTTTAACAAATAAATCCAATAAAACCCTCTGATTACACAAAACACAACACTCCATTGCAAGATGGGCGAAAGATATTCACTAAGCTAACTCCACTAAACCAATTCTTTTGGTGAGGCAGTCAGCCACCTGCTCTCCAATAGCTACATGATTTATTTCCAACAATCTGTTATTCAGCTTCTCCTTGATGAAGAACCTATCAATCTCCACATATTTAGTTCTATCGTGTTGAACCAGGTTGTTAGCAATGTCGATTGCCGACTTCTTGTCACAACACAACTTCATTTAAGTTCCCTGATCCACTTTAAGTTCAACCAACAAGGCTTTCAGCTACATCATCTCAGCACCTCTTAATGTCATGACCCTATATTCTGTCTCTGCTGTTAATCTTACTACAACTGACTGTTTTTTGCATTTCCACGAGACCAAGTTGCCACCTACAAATATGCAGTATCCTGATGTGGATCGTTTGTCATCAGCACAACTTGCTCAATCAAAATCACAAAAGCAGATATTTAGATACCCATTCTTCCTAAGTATCAACCATTTCCCTAGTACACTCTTCAGATACCTCAGAATTTGATACACTTCATTCATCTGGCTTTTCCTTAGATCATGCATGTAGCGACTCACCACACTTATTACAAAAAAGGTATTGGGTCGAGTGTGACAATTTAGACCAGGCGGCCCACCAGCCTCGTATACCTCTCACGATTAACTGATTCATCTGACTCTTTAATGAGCCTGATCTTCTGATTATTTGGAGAGATTGCATGTTTGCATCCCCACATACATGTCTCCGTGAGAAGAACCGGTACATAATTTCTCTAGGATAGGACCGCCCCCTTAGTTCTATAGGTCACTTCAATCCCAAGAAAGTATCTGAGTTGTCTCAGATCTTTTACCTCAAATTGCTTCCTCAATCTTCCCTTTAGTTGAGCAATATCTGCCTCATCATCACCAATGATGATTATTTGATCCACATACACAAGTATGGTAGTGTGACCTTCATGTTGTCGAACGAATACTGTGTCGTCTGCATTGACCTGGTGATATCTCATATCAACTATCGTCATTCTAAACTTGTCAAACCATGCTCAAGAGGACCGCTTCAAGCCATACAGTGACTTCTTGAGCCCACACACCTAGCTCACTGCTAAGATGTACTGAACTCTGATGGTATCTCCATATATACCTCCTCCAATAACTCCCCATTAAGAAAAGCATTCTTCAAATCCAGTTGGTAGAGTCATCCACCATTTACTGTCAGAGAAGCTAGTTTCCTCACCGTGCTCATCTTTACAATTGGAGCAAATTTTTAGTCATAATCAATGTCATACGTCTGATTGTATCATTTTGTCACTAGTCGTGCTAGTACATTTTCACCCCCTCTAGAGTTTGCTTTACAATGAACATCCACTTGCACCCAAATGCCTTCTTACGTGCCGGTAGTGGTATAATATCCCATGTTCGGCTTTTATCAAGAGCTCCAAGCTTTTCATGACCGTTGTTTTTTATTTGGGATCCTCTTTAGCAACCTGCCAAGACTTGGTATAGAGACAGAGTCCATTGATGTAATGAAAGTTTCATGCAAATATGAGATGTTAGAATAAGAAATAAAGTTCGCAACGTCAAGTTACCAACCAAAATAGTATGGATCATGTCCTACATTGTTGCGGGAGGTCCTCCTTTACGTTGGGGGGTAGGAGTAGACCGGGGAGGAATAATATCACCTTGAAGTATTGAATTAAAGGTGGATGGTGTAGATGTCTTAAGAGTTGGGAAAGACAGAGAAAAGTGACTTCTTGGCACTACAGACTATGTTTCCTCAATTTGCATCGCCATATATATACCCTTAATTCACCTTCAACCTGAATCCCACCACCTATGGGTTCAATCTCCTCAAATTTTGTCTCGGTAGATTCATCCCACATCACAAGACATGACATTGCTCCCACTTGCACCACTCCATCTTCACTACTACTCACTCTCTCTTGCCTCATATTTCTAGTGTCTGTTGAGTCGCTGATTGGTGAATTCACCTTCAAAGTATAGTACGGTTCAAACTATTTGAATAACAAATTCATACTCATAAAGACTCTCTTCTCAATCAGGCTCGAACAAACATAACCCTTCTAAGTAGCATAATAACCAACAAACACGCATTTCACGGCTCAGGGATCTGGCTACCCTATAGATGGTTANAGAAGATGAGGTGACAATATTTGGACTAAGCTACAAAGATAGAAAAACAATAGTCTAAGGATAATAATCGAGTTGTCATATTCACAAGCTAGTAGTTGGGCTACAACAATCACAGGCAGCAGTTGGGTAGCAACGACCACTAGTGGTGGTATACAACAAAATTTGTTGGTCATAGGTTTCAAACTTTCTCCAAAAGTATAGACTTTGCTCTTAGCTTCTTCCTACCTCCCATATTGAAAATTTGATTCTATTTATAGAGATTTTAAAAAGGCTTTTTTAATAAATTTATGCAAACACTCCCTTGGTGCATAGTTCATTTGATCATAAATTTGTTTTTACATTTAAGTGTCTTAATGACATCAGAATTGAGAGTGTGATTGTTTTTAATTACTCATGCCAAAATACTCAATTTTATTATGAGCATACTATATTTAGAAATAATTTGACATTTCAATTAATATTTTAAGGTTTCTAATCATAAATTGATGCTTGATTTGAGCTCGTTTGAGTTTAGGCCAAATCACTTTTAATGTCGTTGGGTTCTTATGATTGATATATTCAATTTAGCTATAAAATTATTAAATTCTAAGCTTGAATAATCATGAATTTAGTTTTGAAGAATTTATTATTTAACATGCATCAAGTTAATCCTCCCATCAATCAGATTTTCCGGTGACATCAAATGTCTGAATTCTTAAAATGACATCAAAGTATTCCTCTTATTCATTTTTCTTGAATAAAACATAATTTTTCATACATGCATTTTAATGTAATAAGGGTAATAGAATATAATATAAATAAAATTTAGGTGATGAATATGTAAATACAAATGAATGGCATATATATAT